>VDFB02268531.1:0-13977 GCA_007258455.2 Sequoia sempervirens
TTGATCATTTAGAACAAATTTTTCAGAGATGCAGAGAGTTCGAAGTGTCTCTCAATCCAAAGAAGTGTATTTTTTTGTACACAAAGGTAAACTCCTTGCACATATTGTTTCAAAGCAAGGTATTTCGATAGACTCTGAAAGAGTCTCTGCAATTCTTGAATTACCTTTACCAGCTCACAAGAAAGGCTTGCAAAGCTTTCTTGGAAGAATAAATTTTGTGAGGAGGTTCATACCAAATATTGTAGCTTTGCTGCAACCTCTCACTTCTATGCTTAAAAAGAATATGCCCTTTAGTTGGACCAAAGAAGGTAAAAGAAGCTGTGAGAAAATCAAAGAAGCTCTTGCAGCTGCCCCTACCCTCATTAATCCAAGGTATGACAGAGATTTCATTCTTTATACATTTGGAGGAGTTGATACTATTTCTACTATGCTTTGCCAGCAAAACAATGAAGGTTTGGAGCAACTTGTAGCATTTTTTAGCCAGGTATTACATGATTATGAGGTGAAGTACTCTTTTGTCGAGAAACATGTTTTTGCTGTTGTAAGAAGCCTAAAAAAATTTAGGCATATGCTGTCAAATAGAAAAATTCACCTGTTGGTTGCTCATTCAACTGTGAAGGATTTCTTACTTAACAAAGATATTAATGATAAGCGTGTTTGTTGGGTAACCAAAGTGATGGAATTTGACGTTGATATTAAGGTAACTAAGCTCATTAGAGGCAAGGGTTTGTGTGAAAAAATTGTTGGAAATGAAGACAACAACTTAGAAGAAGTTGAAAATGTTGATAGAGTGCTAAACAATGATGATGTAGTTGTTGTTCCAGTTTCTTCTGCTACTTGGTTACAACAAATGATGCACTATTTAAAAATTGGTGAGTACCCCAAAGGCTTAGATAGAGAAAAAAGAAGGTATTACAGATTGTAGGCTATTCCTTTTGCAATTATTGATGGAATTCTTTATAGGAGAGACTTTCAAGGTATTTTATTAAGGTGCACTCAACTTGATCAAGTCGCTAAGCTTTTAGCAGAATTTCATGATGGGCCTTCAAGAGGCCACTTTGCTACAAGAACAACCCTGAAAATTATGCGGGCTGGTTATTACTGGCCAGATCTATTTAAAGATGCTATTGCTTGGGTCCGAAGATGTGAAAAATGTGCTTTATTTTCAGGAAAATAGAGGCTTGCAGCTCTGCCTCTGCATCCAATTCAAGTGGAACAACCCTTTGCCAAGTGGGGCTTAGATTTTATTGGGCCAATCAATCCACCTTCAAGTGTGGGTCATAAGTGGATCCTTACCACAATGGATTATTTTACTAAGTGGACCGAGGCGGTTGCTTTAAAAGAAGAAAACAAGACTTTTGTGCTTAATTTCTATCAAGACTTAGTGTCGAGATTTGGTACTCCAGATTCAATAATCTCTGACAATGGTTTGTTTTTTATTAGTTTAAGAATTTTTGATTGGTCAGTTGGGAATAACATTTATTTGAATACGTCTTCTAATTATTATCCACAGGGAAATGGTTAGGCGGAATCTACAAATAAGAATCTGATTCAGATAATTAAGAAGACAGTTGAGGACAATCAATGGACATGGCATCAAAAGCTGAAGTTAGCTCTTTGGGCTGATAGGGTGACTCCTAAAAGGGCCACTGGTTGTTCTTCTTATGTACTTGCTTATGGAAAAGAGGCTAAGTTACTGGTTTCTATTGAGTTTCCTACTTTGAGTTTCGTTAAAGAGTTGGAATTGCTGAATGAGCAGCCTCTTGAAGTGAGATTTGCATAGCTGGTAGAGCTTGAGGAAACTAGAAGGGAAGCATTAAGACAACTTGAGATACATCAAGCTTAGATGAAGAGATCTTTTGATAAAAGGGAAAAACCATGAGAATTCATTATTGGTGATCTGGTCTTCAAGTGGAATGAATATAAGAGCAGACCTGGATGACATTCCAAATTCAATGCAATGTGGGACAGGCCTTATGTGATCACGAAGTACAAGGAGCACAATGCTTTCCAACTTTCTAAGTTGACTAGAGAGGTGTTGTCTATCCCAGGTAATGGGATCCACCTCAAGCATTGCCTTTGAGATAAGTTCTATCTTGTAAATAAGTAGAGTAGTTGTTGCAAATAAGTGCATTATGCACATTTCTTTTCAGTAGTTTTCTTTCCCCTAAGCGTTGTTGCGCATGTTCTGTTGGCCATCAGGGCATGTTAGTTTTCCTTTTGCATTGTTTCGTTTTGTTTTGCTGCTGTTTGGAGTGTTGTTGTTCAAGTTTTCTGAGTTTTGGAAGGGGAAAATTTGACTCCGCACCCAATGGAGTTTTCAAAGGAAACTGATCTATGCTTAGCTGGCAAGCATTTAGCGGAAATTGCCAAAATGTTACCAATTTTTTGTTGTAGCTCAATTGGTGGAGCTGATTTAAATATGGTTATATTTGAAAGTGGAATAATATAGTTATTTTTGCATATGCTTAAGTGTTGTTTGCACTACATTTATCAATCATCAAGTGACAGTTACACAAGTGTTTCGAGATAACTGAGATTCAAAGGTATTGCTCAAATATTTCACAAATCAAATGGAGTACAGAACTAAGTATACAAATGATAAAGCTTAACAGAATGCTTTCATTTATTTCATGAATTTATTCATATTACATGTGTTCATTTGATTGCAAGAATACAAATGATGGTACAACTTTTCATTTTAATGCTTTTCTTTCAGAATGGAAATGAAAGAATGAAATTAAATATCCACACAAGTCGTGGTTGTAGCTAATTTCATTCATTGTGGAAAGTAAATTCTACAATTGAAGGTAAAAATAAATGAGAAAGCAAATAGCAGAAGACATATCCATCATTGCTTGATTCTTCATCTTCGGTTGAGACGTTGTTGCTTGCTCTGTCTTACTTCTGCTTCTGAGTGTGCCTACAAGAGATTGAGAGGGGTGTCAATTAAGAGCTCCAGATATGAGTTATACTACAAGCTCTACCAACAAAAATATAATTCACTCTCTAGAATGCATGGAATCAACTAAAGGAAGGAACATAAACATGAATTGAAAAGAGAAAACATCATCATCATACATTGTTTTTATGCTAACATTGTTTGTTTCCTTGTGCAGGTATATGAAAATTCATGTAGATGATTATCTTTTGAAGACCAAGCATGTGGGAAAAAATGGGCTCCCACAAGGGTAGAGCTCAGCATGCTACCCCTTATACATTACAAGTGGGATAAGAAGGAAAATACAATCATCATGCTCTTCTAAGCTATACAACTGAAGGAGTAATCAAATTTATCATGCATTCATAATAGTCAAATCAAAGCATGAGATGAAAATTACAAATGGACAATAAACTTGATGAACTTGTTTTAGCTGAAAACGATCATGTTTATTCTGGAAAGATTTGATATCGCTGCCATAATATTGTTTTGCTGCTTTAAGTTTGTTCACATTAAATGTTGTTTCATTTTTTTTTCCTGTTTTGGAGCAGCAGTGTTCTATCTCATAAACAATGATAGTGAATAGGAATACATAATGCCTTATCAATTAAGCACTAATGAGCAATTAAAACATGGAAGTATTTGCAGAGTTTCAGTATTGCTTTATCTCATAAGTGCTTAAGATGGAATGCCTATTGTTTTCTGGAGGCATGCAAGTTGTGACATGAAGATAACAAGCATCAGGTGATTCAAGTACTCACTAATGTCTGAATGCAAGTATTGCATTAAATCAAGTCAATGTATCAATCTAGAATGTTTTAAGGAAAAAAAATGCAAAGAGTAGTTTTCATAATGGAGCATAAACATGTAAGGGCAGTCAAGCATGAAGAGAGCTCCATATTTTCAAGCATCAGGTAATCCACTGTGCTATGTGTCTAAATGCAACTGTGGCATTAGTTGGAGTAAATAGTTCGAGTATATATCATTAATCAACATGTATTCCAAATGGGGTTTGTGCATCATTGTATCTTAAATGAAAGCAATTCAAAGTACACTGTTTAAAAGGTTGTTTTCATCATTCAAAGTATGTTTTCAAAGAGTATTTTGCATGAGGCCAAGAAAATGGACATGAACATGTTTGATAAGAGTTTGAGTATGTAAAGCATTTCGAGATTAAACAAAGCTTTTAAAAGATTTAAGTCAAAGGCATAATAGACTGAGCAAGTAAACATCTAAGGGTGCCAGTCAAAGAAGTTTCTGGGTGCAGGGGTTTGTCCATAGTACAATTTTCTATAGGAAGTTCAAAACCCATCTAGGTTTCTTCCTCATTTGAAGCAGAGTTTGGGAGTTGAACTCATTAGATTTAGAGATGCCATATATGTAGAGGAACTGGAAATTCAATTGAGCGAGGATCACATATATACCCAATTTTAGAAATGGGGAATTTCAACTAAAATGCATAATGTAATCAAAGGTTCACACTTTCGAGCTTTTAGCTCTCGGAATGAATACCCATATGAGGGTTTCAGTCAAATACTCAGATTCCTTCATATCACGGTGGACCCATGTTGGGTTTTAATAGAAAATATAGGAATGAGCATTATTTCTTCAAATATAAATACCACCCACATGGGGTTTATTTAAAAATCGTTCTTCCTATTACTTAAGCTAGCATTGTAGAGGTTTTCGAAATATAAAATGCATATAATGCCGCTTGGTAGGTCAAGCCCAAATTTGGATGTATTGCAAACATCTGATTCTTCATTATTTCAAATGCCATGTGGTTTTGTCTCGAGAATAAAAGAGGTAAAATGTAATCATGGGTCGAGCCCAGAAAAGTCCCAGAATGTCAGGTTTGAGAATATATATGGCGCGGCCTGGAAGGAGTTTTGTTTCTTTTAAATGTTCATCAGAAGAGAAAATCCATTTTAGTTTCCTTTGAAACCCGATATTTAAACAAGCAATAATCATAATGCAAATTTCTTTGAAGAAATTTGTTATTAGAACATGAAATGGCAAGCCTACATAATGGGCCTAGTTTGTTTACAAAAAAGATCAATGCGTTCTTTACAAAGGGTAGAAAGCTTTGAAGATGGATTTTAACAAAAAGAATAAAACATAAATACAATGGAAATAAAGCTTACCATGTGCACAATATGAAGACCAAGCAAGCCGCGGCCAGCTCTTAAGAGCTTCAGCTCATAGCTCAAGCTCATACATGGCGGCCATGAGAAGGTAAATACACATAATACAAGGAATGCATCAAAAATACACGTATAGTTGTGGCCTCATGGCCATTTTTTCCTTTCAAAATACAGTGGAAAATTCATAAAAACGTCAGAAAACAACTTACCATTGTCACCAAAAGGGGGTCGACCAAGTTGAAAGCAAAGTCTCTAAAGTTTCCAAGCTCTCAAGCTGAAACCCTAGTGATTGGCGGTGCTCTCCCAGGCAGAGCTTTCTTTCAAAATGACAAGTGTGAAATGAAATGATTTTAGGGTTTGCATCAAATTTTGTTCTTCCTATGCCCTAATTCAAAGTGGGCTTTTCATTTAAGGATTAATTCCTTAGTTTTATGTAATGCATGCCCTAGATCGAGCATTTTAGAGGCTTCCACCTTATGTTTTTCCTAAGTCTTTAAATTTACTTAATGAAGTATCTTATGGCCTTAAGACTTTAGGTTTTGTCAATTATGCTTTAGTCAAAGAGGAGTTATATGCCTTAGATATTTTATTGGCTTAATTGATTTTATAGAAATCAAATTAGGCCTCTTTATTTTTTAATTGATTTTAAAGAAATCAATTAAAATATTGATAATAGATTGCCTTATATTTTATGATTTTTTAAGAAAATCAATTATTGTAATTGGAGAAATAAGGTTCTGATTTTTTGCAAAAGATTTCAAAAATATTTAGTTGCAAAAAATTAATCAAATTCTGAGAATATAAGATCTGCAAGCCATGTAGAGCAGGAATAAAACAAATTGTTTTTATTCTTTGCTATTTTTAGCAGATTTGTGAGAGGTATTTTCTTGGTCGGATTTGGGTTTCCTGATGGAGAGATAAGGTTTTTTTTTGCTTTAAAAACATATTTGGCCCTTTTTGAGGAGATTTTTAGTGTGTATATGCAAAAAGTGTGTTTTTTCTGCTTTTGTGCAAACTTTTGGGGCAGTTTTGATACCTTTCCTTGAGCTTTCTTCTTGAGCTCAGATTAGGGTTTTGGAGATATATCTTGGGAAAACTTAGTATTTTTTTGACTTCAAATTTTAGTTTCTGGCTCTCACACATTTTGGAGCTTGTAAACTTCCTTGTACTCAGTTTCAGATTTTGGGCATACTCCTACAGTTGAATAAAACAACATTCCTACTTCTCATTTTTGTGTCTACTTGCAGTTTCAGTTTGATGTTATATTGCGATTTCTATTTATAGAATCCTTGTCATGTCCTAAGACTATAATTCTTGATGCAGAAAGTCCAAAGATATAGGTTGCATGTTGTCTTTAAAATCAAATCTTCATGCGAATTATTTATGTGTTAATTGTTCATGAGAGCTTGTGAGATATTGTTGTTTTCTGAAAGCTGTTTGTGAGAAAAAACTAGAGTCATCATTAAGTTATTATCAAGTCCTGAAAATCATTTTAAGCCATATATTTTAATGTTAGTTTTCCTTCTAACTCTTTCCTTTGAAAATCACTTAGAATAGGATCCATCACTCAGAGAACCAACTCACTCTGGAGATTCTCTTTTCGCATAGATCACCCACATATGAAAAAAGTTTCCATGTTTCAACAAATAGTTTGATTTCTTGCAAATCTAACAAAGGGTGCATATCTGATTGATAACACAACCCTCATGGGAGCCACATTTTATCCCACATGCTGAAATCAGATGAATTAAAACATCAAAATTATTTTTCCTATACTTGCACAGGAAGCAAACATGTTAGAAAAATATGTGCATCTGGAAGATGTGTTTGATCATTCTTGTTTCCTTGGACATCTTTGATATGCTTGCTTCTTTTAATGCACATGATAGATCAGTTTATGTGTTTATAGAGGTATGTGCATATAGTGACTATAGACCTTTCATTGCTCTAACAACATTCTATTTGACAAATGCAATCAACTAGGAGTAGCAAGGAAGCAAAAGCAAGAGGCAGAGCAAGCACAAGACTAAAGATGATGCGAGGCAACTCAATTAGAACTAGTCATTTAGGCAATGACTAGTCTCTTTCCCTATATGTGCATGCTTTTACTTTAATATCTATAAATGTATATTATTTTCATTCATTTACATTAAAAGAAGCAGTCTCACGGCTTTTGTGAGACAATACACATTTACATTATCAATGAAGACTATTTTTTTGAAAAGATTTGTACAATCTTCTCCTATGTTATATGCATCTGCATACTACAATATGGTAGAATAGTCTTTAGATTTTTTTATGCACATGGAATGTAATATAGCATAAATAATAATGTACCTATCTTTTTATTTGCAATCACTTTAGCTCTACTTGTTTGAGCTAGTAGCAAAAATAGGTAACATTTCTAGTGACATCTGCTATATGTTTTCCTACTAAACTTTAAGACCAGTTGCCTAGGCTATCCATTGGGAATAGAGTCACTCAGAAACTCAAAACAGATCTGAAAGAAACTTTGTTCAATGTTGTAACTTAGAAATAACTCAAGACACCTTGGAAACTTATTGAAAGCAAAGTTGCAGAAGGGAAACTACCTAACTGTGTTGAACAACACTAAGGGAATTTTAAAATAGCAACTAAACTAAGGTGTATCAACACTTATTGAAAGAAATAACTCCTAAACTAGCAAATGTGATGTAGATCAAACCTCAAAACATCATTTGAAGTGTATCCCATTGATTGGGATAGGTAGAATTTCTCCATCCATCTTTGATAACTAGAATGCATTATGCTCCTTGCATTATGTGATAAAAAATGGACAACTCCAAAAGTTATCAAACTTAGTGTGCTTTCCTAGCCTGCTTTTCAACTCAACCCATTTGAGTACAACATCACCCTCTCTGAATACTCTGGGATTTTGTCTTATCAAAGAATCTCTTAGTTTGGAGTTGATGATACTCCAAAGACTTCATTGCTTTATTTCTTCTCTTTTAACTCCATGAGTTGAGCATACCTAATTTCCATTGGGTCCCACTCCTCAAACATTTCTAGCTGATGCATAATATCAAGAGTCGATAGCTCTACAAACAAAGGCCATCTTGCCTCCTTACCATAAACCAGTACATATGGAGAATTTCCAATGGACTGCTTAGGAGTTATTCTATCTTCCCATAAAGTAGATTTCAGCTTAGTGTGCCAAGTTCTCTGATTATCCTCCATGATCCTTTTGATGATTATTATCAGGTTCTTATTTGTTGATTTAGTTGAACCACTACCTTGAGGGTAATAGTTTGATGATGTATTCAAGTATATGCCATTCTTGATAACCCAATCATTCACTCTGAGTCCAACAAATGCTAAGGATTTATCTGAAATGATTAACTCAAGAACTCCAAATTTGGTTACTAAATCATCATAGAAGTTTTAAATAGCACTTTCATTGGCCTCTTCCAAAGCCACTACTTTAGTCCACCTTGTAAAATAATCAGTTGCAGTGAATACCCACCTGTGACCTACACTAGAAGGTGTATTTATAGGTCCTATAAAGTCAATTCCCCACTTCATGAAGGGCTATTCCACTTGAATTGGCTACAAAGGTAAAGCTGACAACCTCTCTTTTCCTGCAAAAATTTCACAATTTACACATTTCCTTTCCCATGCATGGGCGTCCTTAAACATGCTTGACCAATAGTAGCCAACACTCATTATCTTCATGTAGTTGTTCTTGGGGAAAAATTCCCCCCTGTAGTTCCATCATGAAACTCATAAAGCACATTATCTACCTGATCATAATCAATGCATCTTAATAGAACACCATTAAGGTCTTTTTTGAAAAGAACATTTTCCACCAACACATAAGGAATAGAATACAATATGAAGTATCTTCTTTTATCCTTTTCTAAACCTAGTGGACACTCAATAGTTTGCAAGAAATGAGTCATGTCACTTACCCAACTTGTACCTAATGCAGGTGCAACATTCTGATCCTGATCATTAGTGACTAAAACAACCTTTTTTATGTTTTTCCCTCATTTTTAGACCCTACAGCTAGTTGTTCACATAACCCCTTCCCTCTTACTAGCTTAGTGACCTTAATATCTATATCATATTCCATAAATTTTGTGATCTAGCCAGCCCTCTTTTCATTCAAGTCCTTGCTTAACAAAAAATCCTTCACACTAGGGTGGGCAACCATTAGATGTATCTTATTGTTGGAAATCAAAGGCTTAAATTTTTTTAGACTTCTAATTATAGCTAGGACATGTTTCTCCACAAAGGTATACTTTTGTTCATAATCTGCCAATCCTTGGCTGAAAAAAGCAATGGGCTATTCTAATCCATCATAATTTTTTTGTACCAACATTGCAGAAATAGAATCTATGCTACCAAAAGCATACATGATAAAATCCTTTGAAATTTTTGGATTTACCAAGGTAGGAGCTATTGTCAAAGCCTCCTTAATAGATTCAAAACTGCGCTTGGCCTACCTGGTCTAGCTGAAACTTTCATTTTTCTTTAACATAGTAGTTAATGGTCTCAAAAGGTTTGCAACATTTGGAATAAGCCTTCTTAGAAAATTAATTTTTCCCAGGAAACTTTGCAGCCCTTTCTTATGATTGGTAAAAGTAGCTCTAAAATGGCTTTCACTCTCTCAGGATCAATGGTGATCCCCTATTTTGACACTATGTGTCCTATAAGCTTTCCTTCACGAACATCAAAGATACTCTTTTTGGGATTGAGGGATATTCCATATTCCCTACACCTCTCAAACACTTGTTTTAAATGTGATAGATGCTCATCAACATTCTTAGAAATATATTGTTACATCATCAAGATAAATACACACAATTTTATTAATTAAACCTTGAAATGCCATGTACATAGCCCTTTGAAAAGGGGCTCCAGCATTGGACAGGCCAAAAGGAATTCTCTTGTAGGCCATAGTGCCCCATTTTATGGTAAAACCAATCTTGTATTGGTCCTCTTCTTTGACCAATACCTAGTTATAACCAGAATAACCATCAAGCAAGGAAAATCTCTTTCAACCAGGAACAACTTGAAGGATCTACTCCATAGAGGGAAATGGGTAATGATCTTTCAAAGAAGCTCTATTAAGGTCTCTAAAGTCTATATAGAGCCTGATCTCTCCATTTTTCTTTCTAACTAGAACAAGGTTAGAAACCCAGGAGGTATGTTTGATTGGGAAAATAATACCTCCTTCAACCAGCTTGGTTAACTCCTTAATCATAAGAGGCTCAAGTTTTGGATTTAAAGGCCTCTATTTTTATCTTACAGGCTTTGCATTAGGTTCTAATTCTATTGTATGTTGAACAATTCTAGGATCAAATCCTTTCAAATCTAAGTATTCCCATGCAAAAACATCTTGAAATCCTTGACATAAAGCAACAAAAGCTTGTCTACCTGCATGTGAAACAATTTTTCCTATTTTAAGGAGCCTACCTTTAAAAATCTCTAGCTCTTCATAATGCTCCTCCTTGACCTACATGTTGTTTATACTCTTTTTGAGTTGACCATCAGTGCTAAAAATAGATTCTAAGGTAACTAGACCCTTGGGAAGCTTATTATTTCTCAACTGAATAACCTAATCTTCATATTGTTGCTTAAACTTCTCTTGATTTACAACAGTAAACTCATCCTCTTCAAAAAAAAAACTCAAAACTTACTCATCACTTTCAAAGACTTTCAAGCGAACATTATTGTTAGGAATAGAGGGCCTAACAACAAACTTGATATATTGTTGTACCTTCTCTTTTTTAATCTCATTGGGTATGTCAAACTGGGAACCTATTGCAGCTAATCTATCTGCATGCTTATTTTGATTCCTAGGAATTGAAATTGGATTAAAAGCATCAAACTCTTCTATCATATCCCATACCCTATGATTATAAGATTTCAAAGCATCATTTTTAGTCACATTCAAGCCTCTTACCTGATTGACAATAAATTCGTTATCTTCCAATACCTGTAGGAAACTTATTCCTCTTTTCCTTTCCCATTCCAAGCCCTAAATCAGACCTTCATACTCGACAGTATTGTTTGAACAAGAAAAAGAAAATTTGAAAGTAGAATAATATTTGTCACCCTGTGGGGACACAAGCATTGCACCCCCACCAGCTCCATTTCTACTTCTGGAGCCATCAAAGTACATTTTCCATACCCCACTTTGTTGTCCTAAATGTTATTTTGTATTCTTCTCAAGGTTTGGCATCATTGTTTCAGGTTCATGTAACACATACACTTTCAAACTAGTTTCCTCAATGTTTTCACTTGGATTATCTTCAACATTTTTTGCTTCCCATTCATTCAAAAGAATGTCCGGTACACTTTCAGCTTGCAATACTTGAGCAACAACAAGCTCTTTATCCTCAAGAACAACACAGTTTGCATTAACAACACTTGGTATATAGGGCTTAATGTGATCCTTTACAAGTGACTTAGATTTTATTGTCACTTTTTTCCCATATCTAGTCCTAAACAAAATATGGGACCAATTTGTGGACAAATAACCCCCTATCTTGGAAGTAAAGTCTCTTGACAAGCATAATGCAAAATAGGCTGGCAAGTCAATGAAAAATATGACTTGGGGAATGGAAAAGTTTGGGTAAGTGTGAAGTGTAAGGCTTAAGTCCTTAATGACACCTATTGTATTAACTGATGACCCATCTACTTGGACCACTCCTTTCTCAAGGGGCTGATATTTGAACTCTAACTTGTCAACAATTTGTTTGGGCATCACAAAACTGCTTTCCCCACTATCAACCATGCAATTATGGAATAGCTTATCCCCTACTATCAAAGTTACATAAAATGGAGGGGGTTTGACATCTCTGGTTGATTTCTTATTGCTATCCTGAGGTGTATTTGTGAAAACAACTCTAACTTGACCTACTGGTGCATCATTTGAAACATTTAAAGGAAACTATAGCAAATATTTTTGGCCTAGGATGGATAAAGAATCCCACATAGATATTGATACATTCATTTTCTTCATACTTTCAATAATATTGTAGGGTGCAATAGTATTTACCTTATTCTAAGTCCTCACAACAGCTAGATCAGCTTGTAGACGAGTTGATTGCGGGTGGCTCATAGTTTATTCTTTAGTAGTAGCTTGTGGATTTCTTTGTAATATGTGTGGCACTTGAAATGTAGATGGACCAACAACCTCTTTACCTTTTTTGTTAGCTATTCAATCTCAAAAACCCTCTTTTTGGCTCTTGTGTTTGCTACAACTGGAGAACCATCCACATTCACACCACAAAATTCCTCTCCTTGCCAATTTAGGAGGGTTATGTCATCTAGAGGATGATTTTGTTGTTGTTTTAGCTCCTCATTGGGTATATTTTGTACATTAGAGGAATTTTGCACCATTAAAGCTTGATTAATGACCCCATTCAAGCATGTGGCTTGATTGTGGGGTTGATTGCATGGAAAAAACCACTCATAGTCTACTACAAGGTTGTTCTATATAGGAATAAGATCCCTAGTTGCACTAATTGGGGTTGGATTGTATGGCTAGAAAGGCCTTGGGTTCACATTCTATTCTCCTTGTTGATTTCTCTAAAATGGCTGCCTATTAGCTTGATAAGTCTGATTCTACCCTTGGTTTTGTTTTTGATAATCCTGTCTATTATGAAATTTCTGCTTCTTAATGCTAACTAGCTCATTAATGAATGTCTGAAGAAAATTTTCAATCTTCTATTGGTTGTTTTGAATCTCCTGTAACTCCTGAGAAGGGCCTGGGACAACAGCTTCTTGGCTGACAGCAACTAGTAATGTTGATACAACAGGTAATGAAGCAAAGGGGGTATTTGCAAAGGCATAGAAGGCTAGATTTCTAGGAAAATTTGCATTGGAGGTCTAGGACCTATCTTACTAGCAAATTAGACTATTTTCTGCTCTAATTGCTATTTCATAAGCATCTGGTAAAGTGACACCCCCCATAGATTGTATCATAACAAATATGTCACTATTAAGGGCCCTCAAATAATATAAAAATGCATATTCAGGAGAATGTCTTACTGTTTCAAGAATTTTTAACCATGTTTTATGAAAATGAAAGTTAAAGTATGTCATTTTCTCCTAATGTGCTCTCTTGATTATTGTTAGTTGCTCAACTAATGACAGATGATCAGATTTATCTTAAAACTGCTTGTGCAACTTATCTCCCAATTCATCCCAAGTTGCAATAGATCCAACTTGCAAACCCCTAAACCATTCTAAAGCTTTACCATTCAATGAAGCAACAAGTAGCCTAATAGCCACATTCTCCTAAGTTATATGATGAAATCCACACAAAGATGCTACATCTCTGATATGCTCAATAGGGGTTGTTTTCTCCTCTCCTGTGAAAAGGGTAAACTCTTTAAGGAAACCATTGGAATGTCATCATTTTGTGCAAGGTTTAATGGAATACCTCCATCAAAATCCACAAATGGTTGATTCCTTGCCATTTGAATAACTAGAGGTGGATTAGCTTGGACAAGTACAAAAGATGTAGGTACAACTAAGATTATTGCTATTGCTAGTCTGAAACTTGGTGGAGTTGACTGAACTCTCTTTGAAATAGGAGTTCTCTTAACAATTCTACTTTTCCTTCTAGATGGAGACAATTGTAAATATTCAAATGGACCTGAACTCCTAGTTTGTAACCTTTTCATAAAAATGAAACAACACTGGTCTTCTTGTCCTACTCTCAATGGAAGTCACCAGATATGCAAAAAACAACCTCTTAAAGGCTTGAAAATGTTGGCTACATATTAGAACCAACAATGAACATGTAATTCTATATTGTTCTAATTCGAACAGTCCCACGAGGCATGCCAAAATTGTTATCTACTAAAGTTGCACCCTAGCTAAGTTGTAGAACTTAGC
>VDFB02268532.1:0-24389 GCA_007258455.2 Sequoia sempervirens
CTACAAGCATATCATCAACATATAAACATAAAATAATGTAGCTGTCATTATCCAATCTCTTAACATAAATAAAATGATTATAATTACACCTATTGTAGCCTTGCCCAGCCATAAAACTATCAAATTTCAAGTACCATTGTCGAGGTGCTTGTTTCAAGCCATATAAATTCTTCTTCAATTTGTACACCAATTTCTCCTTTCCTTCGACATCAAATCCTTGGGGATATTCCATATATATCTCCTCCAAATCACCATGAAGAAAGGTGGTTTTCACATCTAGCTATTCCAAATGCAAATCTTCAACAACCACAATACTTAAAAGAGTATGAATAGAAGTCATCTTAACAACAGGAGAAAAAATCTTAGCAAAATCAATGCCCTTTTTCTGTGCAGCTCCTTTTACAATTAATCTGGCTTTAAATATGTTCTTACCTCCATCTTCCTCTTTCAGCTTGTAAACCCATTTGTTTGGTAAAGCCTTTTTACCTATAGAAAACTTGCATAGTTCCCATAGCTGATTTTTCAGCAAGGAGTCCATTTCTTCTTCCATTGCATGCTCCCACTAAACCTTTGTATCCGCCTGCATAGCTTTATCATACCCTTTAGGTTCACCAACATCTATTAACAAAATAGAATACAAAGAGGGAGAAAATATTTCTAGAGGTCTACTTATCCTTGAAGATTATCTAACATTCACTAGAGTTTGTGTTTGTTGTTGTTGTTGTTGCGGAGCATGAGCAACCACTAGAACATCATTTTTTGGCGTATCATCCAACACTACATAATCATTTTATTTCTTCTCATGCTATTGGAATTGATCTTTGTGCAATACTTTCTCATTGAATGACATCCCTGCTTCTCACAATACTTTTATTTTTAGAATCCCAAAACTTATAACCAAATTCATCAATGCCATATCCAAAATATACATTTCTTTGATTTTGCATCAAGCTTGGTTCTACTTTTCAGGATCTACATGTGCAAATGCTTCACAACCTAAGGTCTTGAGAAAAGAATAACTCACCTTCTTAC
The DNA here is from genome assembly GCA_007258455.2 of Sequoia sempervirens. Classification (NCBI taxonomy): domain Eukaryota; kingdom Viridiplantae; phylum Streptophyta; class Pinopsida; order Cupressales; family Cupressaceae; genus Sequoia; species Sequoia sempervirens. Next base: position 1,033 of record VDFB02268532.1, read on the forward strand.
TTTTCCATGCTTCCTCTGGAATACCAAAACCCAAGGGAACTGAAGGACCTCTATTAATCAAATAAACAATAGTGTTTACAGCCTTTATCCACATGTTTAAAAGGGAAACCCTACATGTAATCTCATAGTCTGCACACTCCATTATTGTTCTGCTCATGCACTCAACCACCCATTTTTCCTCGCAGGAAGTCCTGGAACCATCTTTTTCCTATGAATACCATTAGAGGAACAATAATATTCAAATTCTTTGTTGCAATACTCACCACCATTATCAGATCTGAAACATTATAACTTTTTACTTGTCTCATTCTCAACCAAGCTTCTCCATTTCTTAAAAGTTTCAAATACATCAAATTTATGCCTAAGGAAATAAATCCATACCTTCCTTGTTGCATCATTAATAAAAGTGACATAGTACCGAGAGCCACCAAGAGAAGATACTTGAGCTGGTCCCCATACATCTGTATGCATAAGCTCCAATTTCTCATCTTAATTTCTTTTGTTTCCCATCCTTGAGGAAATTAACTCTCTTTTGTTTTCCATACACACAACTTTCATAGAAATCCATATTAACACATTTGAGACTTGGTAAAACATCCTTTGAATGAAGTAATTTCATACCTTTTGCACTCATATGCCCAAGTCTATTATGCCAGAGTGCTAATTCAGAATCCATAGGAACTATCTATTTTTCTGCCTGCTGAACTGCAACAACTGTTCCTGGACATTGTTTTTTATTTGCAATAGCTAAAGTAGAAGGAACAGTATGACCCAAACAAGGATATAAGGTTCCTACTTTCACACCTTTTGCTACTACTAAGGAACCTTTTTTAACCTTCCAAGTTTTATCACTAAATGTAACAACACAACCCTCATCATCTAGTTGCCCTCTTGAAATTAAATTTATTTTCAACTTTGGAATGTGCCTTACCTCATGTAGTAACCAATGATTCCCATTTTGCAACTTAATCTTGATTCTTCCCTTTCCAAGAATTTGATAGGGTTCATTATCTCCCAAATAAACTAGGCCAAAATCCCCTTGGACATAATCAAGAAAATAACTTCTATGGGGCGTAGCATGAAATGAAGCCCCTGAATCTAACACCCAACAATCATCAGCATTATCAAGGGAAAGAATAAAAGCATCCTCATCAGATTTATTACTTAACACATTTGCCTCTTTATTGCCTTCCTTTTTGTCTCCTTTATTTTTCCAAGACCAACAATCTTTCTTTAAATGACCTGGCTTACTACAGTACCAACAATCCCTCTTGTCTCTAGATTGGGACCTTTTGTCCTTCGACATTCCCTTTAGACTTCCCATGACTTCCGTAATTGTTTCCCCTCTCCTTTGTTCCCACCCTTTGATTTCTAAGATTCAAAACACTGCCTGATGTGGATATTCCACCTGAACTTTTCCTATGAATTTCCTCACTTAAAATAACACCAACAACATCATCAAATTTCAATGTATTCGAACCAGAAATAGAATTGCTAACAACCATTACCAAGCTATTCTAGCTTTCAGGAAAAGAACACAGAATCAAAAGATCCCTAACTTCTTCATCAAAGTTTATATTTACATAAATTAATTGACTGGTAACCATATTAAACTCAATAAACATCAAAATAGACCCACCTTCTCTGCCATTTCATTTTAAATAAACACTTCATAAGAAATACCTTATTGGAAGCAAAAGGCTTTTCATATAACTTTGCTAGGGTTTCCATCAACTCGTGAGTTGTCTTTGCTGTTATAATATTGAATGCCACCAATTGTGCCAGGAATAAATGAATGGCTCCTAGTGCTTTTCTATCTAGAATATTTTGTAATGTTGAGAAAATGCTAGAAACAATAGATCAATAGAAAACAACAATGCAATCTAGTCTACTCTAATGTAAAATCTAAGTTATGTCAACAAAGCACAAAGGAATTCAAAATGTAAATAAAGAAACAATCTCACCCAATCTACATTTTTCCATTGATCAATCTCTGTTGTCCTTCTCCATTTCACTTGTAGTAGTCTTTCTTTCCCTTAGATTTTCAAATTTCGTGCAAGGATAGCCTGAGTGTTGTGATTAAGACAAAACATCGAAGATTCAAGATAATTGCTCCAAAATTCATATGATTTCGAGAGAGATAAAATGGTGAAATACAAATCAATTTATAGAAAATTGATCATTCGAATGATAGGCCAAGATTGAAAGATCAACGAACAGTTGAGATCAAAAGATTAGACATGCAATCAGATAACTGTTAGTAATGACATGAGTGATAAAACCTAAAAATAGAGAAGATTAAATAAATGATTTAATCTTCGAGTTTGGTATTCAAAAATAGAAGAATATTCTTTGCATGACGAAGACAAAGAGAGAACTAAAGCAATGTTATGTTCGAACGCACACACAATATTTAATTAATTAAATAGAAATATTTAATTAATATGCATGTACATGCAATTGAGTTAGAACTGGATGATTGACTAGTTATGACTTAGAGATTACTTGTGAAAGCCACTGAGAGATTAAACCAAGAGTTAACTGACTAATTTAAATAGATGTTGAGTCAAGTAAGAGTTTATACTTAGATAATTTGCAAAAAAAATATCTAAATATAGAAGAATGTGTTCGAAATAGATTTTATGAATTAAATAATTCATTTAATTCAAGATTTGATATTTGAAGAATATTTAAATAAATAAGATTTATTTAATTTAGATAATGAAGAGGTTAAATGAACACCAAATAAATAAAGTGTTTATTCAATTATTAGTCAATTATGATAAAAGGCAAATTATATAAGACTTTATTTAATTTGAAAAGAAAATAAGGTTAATTAGTAAAAATTAACAAGAAGCATTTATTTAATTAATTAATCAGAAATTCCAATGTCATCGTGAATTAATTCAAATAATTAAGATTATTTAATTAATAAATTAAAGATTAAGGTAAATTAATTAAACAATTAGATTTATTTAATTAACAAAGAAATGACGAACTTTAGATAATAATTAAATAATTGTCATTATTTAATTATGACCATGAAGAATACAAAATATGAAGAATATTGAAGTTGCAGGCTTAAACTAGATTTCGGTGTCTACATTTGCCCCTCTTTGATACAATATCATTTTGGCATTGTGTCAAAGAAAATCGAAAAAATATTATGCTCGAGTCATGCCCCGGTGTAAAACAAGTGAAGGTATGCCCCCTCGGGAAAATTGACAAATTTTTGAAATTTTTTAAAAAATTGGAAATAGCCCCGATTAGTAGATTTTATGGCCAGAAATGCAATGGAGTTGAAAAAATTGAATTTGGATGTGTTTAGGATGTGTACGAGTCATTTGAAGTTGGAATTTTATGTGGCCAATAGAAAGAAATACCACCAAAACCCTAGATATAAATAGAAAAAGGGGTAAAAACCAATTCATTTTTTACCCACATAACTTTGAAATTTGTGATTTTTCTCTGATTTTCTGGCGAAGATGTCTCCTGTTCTGCACACCCACCATCAAGCCTACAAGATCTAAACCTTTAGGCAGCTTGCAAACGTGGATCCCCTGGTATGTACTCGGTTACCGACTTTTGAATTTTTTATTTTTACGCTTTTTTATGTGTTTAATTTCATTTTTTGTGATGTGTCATTTTCTTATGAAACACCACATATGAATGCGTAATCAATGCATTTGCATGCAGAATCACACATGTGCAATTTTATGTTTATGGTTGTATCATAGTTTTTTAAAATTTCAACACATTTAAATTTTGATTTGACGCATTTGAAATATAACAACACATTTTCTTTTTCATTAGACACATGTGTTTTAATTTCAACACATTTGTTATTTAATCAACACATGTAAAAATAGTTCGATGTATTCGACATATAATCAATGCATCTGCATGTAGTATAGGGTGTTATTATGCATGTTTGTAAATAGTCGCATGTGGATTTTGCACACATTTGCTATTGGTGTACGCAGTTGTGATGTGAAAAGATGCATTTTCCATTTTAAGACTCATTTGCAATATAGAATGACACATTTGTTTTTATGAAATGCATTTGCAAAATAATGATGCATTTGTCTATCTTGATTGTTGAATGGAATTCTTTTTTGATGCTGACGTGAGGCATGTATAATGCTGTTGCAGGTTGTTTTGGATCCCATATATACCTAAGAGTCAAAACCGTTGACTTTCTGCTTCCGTGATAGTTTACAAACTCTAGAAAAGCGGTTTCTATGGCATCTTGGTTTGTATCATGTCACGTTCATGCCCACTATTTGGGCGAACCGAGGTCTACTAATGGTGCTGTGAGAGCAGTGGCACTCAGAGACTTCTTCATTTCATTTTCCTACTGGAGAGGCTACAGTCACATTAGAGGATGTATACAGGATCCTCAGACTACCCATTAGAGGTACAAGAGTTATGTATGACACATAGATAGGTTTCACTGAGATTTGTAGATTTATCCTCATGGCGACATTAGACAACTAGGTATAGAACACTATGAGATTAGGTGGCATGTGCTAGTGCAGAGATATAGGCAGTTAGACTGTTTGTTATGTACCCTAATTGGTGGTATAGTCCTCCTTGATTGTAGAGGTCATGGATTTCTTGTGGGATGAGGGGAGATGCTAGTAGGGATGCTAGAGAGATAGGAGGTCTATGCTTGGGGTCCTTTTCTTTTAGCCATGTTATATTTCCATCTACATGATATTGCACATAGAGAGGCTTAGTTGATGAGCTATGGTACCATGCTCCTAATGGTCTGGGCATGGGAACACATAGCTATTTTTTATCCACCTGTGACAGTTGATGTGTAGCGGGGGTCACCATATGCCTTCCATTACATGGGGGTGATTACACAACATCATGTTGGGGACACCAGATACTATAGACATGCTATTGACTTGATGGTTTAGTTTACATGGAGGCCATACTTGTAGTGCTCATAGTGGTCCAATGAGGATGATCATTTGACATTTTTCCATTAGACACAGTTTTTGATTGGGAAAATAGTTTCGCATGTTCATATTATAGAGAGATATTTGCCAAGTCGGGTGTTACGTTAGTTTGGAGAGATTCAGGATGAGCCTCGGGGACAAGCAGAGTTTACTAGATCCTCTCAAGAGACCAACATTTGAGGTGCAAAGATTCTATTTTCCATTGTGGAGGAAGATATTAATGCATTGTAGCCAGTGAGGTGGGGGGTGGAGAGACGGTTTAGTAGATCTTGGCACCACCGAGGCATATGATCAGTGGTGGGTAGTTCACAGGCCTATTTCTTTGATAGACCTAGATCAGGATGCGCCAGTAGAGTAGCGAGAGATAGGGCCATGTAGCAGGAGTGGCAAAGGTAGAGGTCAAAGAGGTGGCAGCAGTCGTGGTGATGATGGAGATGGTCGTGGAGGTGGCCAGAGGGGTGGTTGGAGAGGGAGACATGGGCGAAGGTGTGGTGGTCCACCTTTATCACCTATCCATGAGGAGGGATAGGAGGGAGAAGATGTGCCTATGTTAGACATTGGTGGAGGCGAGGAGGAGGTACATGTTGATATTGGGAGAGAGGAGATTCCAGTTGAGGAGGTCGAGATTGGGGAAGAGGAGCATGCGAGTCAAGACGATATTCCAGAGGAGCATGCAGAGGAGGAGGCCGATAGGGAGGAGGCTAAGATTGGTTCCTTTGGTTAGCTTGGTGTATATCAAGATGATGATGAGGATGATGACTAGGAGCGTGAGGTCTGGGACAGGATTTTGGAGGATTTGGAGCATGATGATGAATGGATGGAGAGGGTGAGATAGGATGATATAGGGGAAGTTGATCCAGACACAACCACACTTTGTGCTCAACTTGCATCTTTAGAGGAGCAAATGAGAGTTTTGATTTCTGATCGGGATGGACTGTGGATAGAGAGAGATAGAGCTTATATGAATAGAGATTAGGCTGTAGCTTGGAGACAAGAGACCTAACAATGATTTTATGAGATTTGAGCTTTATGCAATGGACCAACATATGCATTTTCCAGAGATTTAGTTAGATCTATTGAGAGGGCTTCCTACTACAGAGATTTGTATGCAGTAATAGTTCCTCTAGAGAGATGGGCTTCGAGTTTTTCATAGGCACGCAGTGATAGGTCTCATAATAAGACCCACACCAGGACTATTAGCATAGAGGGGGTTGAACAGTCACACAAATCTGGTCCATATGATAGGCCTCCTTTAGGACATAGGTCATTAGAGTTTTGAAATCATTCATCTACACATTCTAGCCATGGGAGCAGTGATAGTTCTAGATAGAGACATTTTTTGCTATGTATTGAGACATTGTATTATGATCATATAGCCTATGGGCTTCATATTTATTTGATACACTATGACATTGCTATGTGACACATTTTGAGCAATATATATATATATATATATATATATATATATATATATATATATATATATATATATATATATATATATATATATATATATATATATATATATATATATATATATATGTATATATATATGTGTATATATATATGTATATATATATGTTATATGTATATATATATGTATATATATGTATTATATATACATACATATAATATATATATATATACATATATATATATATATATATAGTTATAGACATATATATATATATATATATATATATATATATATATACATATGATTTTGGTGGTGATTCTCATGATATACGCTTTATTTATTGATTATGCAGTCTTTTATTCATGCATGTTATTGTCTATATGATATGCCTATGTGATGGATGATCTTATGTATATTATGATTTGTTTATGTAGCTCATGATGTGATGTTGATTCTATATGATGATTCATGCTTTAATTTCCCATGGTATCATGTGATGTTATGGATGCAATTAATGATTATGAGATGTAATGAGATGTTTAAATGTACCATGCTATCTATATGTATGATTTGCAATGTATGATATTCACACATGATATTTATAACAAGAATGCATATGCAGGATGCCTTATATTTTTGTGTGTCACAAGACTCCGTCATAATGCAAGAAAGAAGAAATGTTAGTGCGGAAAGAAAGATAAATTAGAAAAGACCATGATGTTAGTATTAGAAATATTTGATGTTTTGCTGTATCACAAAAGGAATTGCACTTTATCATCATTGGGTGGGACTAATACAAATGGAGACAAACACTGTGATATGACATAGATCAAGGTGTGCAAGGTCATCCACGTGCTAACAACAAGAAATCACAGGCAAGGATTGTCTTTAACTCATACTAAGGGCCCAATTGCCCCAGTCTTTTTGTCAAGACAAACCACAAACAACAAACAAATAAAAATGGGCCATGAGATGTCATCGCTCCTCTAAATCCTTCATGGGAAATCCTTGAGGAAACTATTAACATGACTCAAAATCCAATGTTAAAAGAAAGTTGACAAACAACAATCAAATAAAATAGAATACTGATACATCGTTGCTTCTCTGAATCCTTCATGGGACATCCTTGAGAAAGCTAGTATCAGGATTCCTATCATAAAGTACAGGAAAAATGATAAGATAAATAAGCCACAAAATCAAAAGCCAATAAATATTTGCCAAAACTTGATCTATTTGTTTGATTGTTTTGATTGATAAGATGTTTGATAAGACCTGTTTTAAGGGAAGACACATATCGATTAAGAAATTGAGTCTAGTTTTGATTTTATGACCTTCTGTATAAGGCATGACAAAAGCCTAGTTTCAGAAAAAACACGTATCATATAAGACATTGAGTCTGATGCCGTTGATGTGGTAACCTATGTAAGGGCATGTTTGATTTGTTTGACAGTTTCTATATGCAGGAAGGACTCATCCTGTATAAGACATAGATTGTTTTGTTTTATTGATATCTGTTTCTAGGAAGGACACATCCTGTAGTAGATTTGAGTTGCTTTTGTTTTGTTTCTTGTTTTGGAAATTTGTTTGATTTGACTTGATAATATTTTTGACTTGTTCATCTTGTTGATGTGTGACTTGATATGATTTGTTGACAATTTGATTGTGTGTGATGACAAACCCTAAAGGACTGACCTAGTGTAGCCTCAGGGGCTCATCGATTGATGGCCTTTCCTATGTTATAGATGCAGAGACCTCGTAGTTCGACCTTACTTTGACTGACAAGACTAACTATAAAAAGCTTAATTAATTTACGAATATAAGATGTGTGTGATAGTGAATGTGATGAACCCTAATGGACTGACCTAGTGCGGCATTGGGGGCTCATCGATTGATGACTTTGCCTATGTTATACACACAAAGACCTCGTAGTTAGACATGACCAATGACCTTGTCTTATAGACAAATCGATTGAATCATGATTTTATACAAAAAAACCTAAAAGGACTGACCTAATGCCTTAGGGGAACATAGACAGATGGCCTTGCCTATGTCTAGTTGCAGAGGCAACGTAGTTTGACAAATGACAAAGACTGACAAGTGCAACTGACTTTTACTCTATTTTTGGATTTTTGACATGTTTTGATTTTTTTGTCTTTTTGAAGTTTTCTGATGTTTTTGGATTTTCTGATTTTGTGATAGTTTTATGTCTTTAACATAGCCAATGTAAGAACCAAATATGACATAGGTAAAGTGCTTTCCCCCAATCGAGCATAAGACCAACTAATTATAGATAGGATAGGATGAGGGATATGAAATGCACTCAATGTCAATCATTCCAAGGTATGGCAAGGACTACCATTTAGTATGAATGATATGTAAAAGTGATGGATAGGATAGATATGTAACAATTATGTACATGGACAACTAGATTAGAATGATAGTAGACAAAGGAGTAAAGTCAACTACACATGGTGCCTGTTTGCTAGGTTTTCACCATGGTACTTATCCAAAGCGCCACCGAAGTGGTTTTCACTATTGGATGATTTATTTCTCTTTATTTTCTATTTTTTTTATGTTACCAAGATGCATGTTTGCATGGTTTTCACCAAGGTAATGAATTTTTTGATTTTTTTTTTTGTATTTTTGACAATTTAAGACAAGGCTCTCAGAAGCTATATGCAGAAATTCTTTAGATGAATACTATTGATAGGATCTCACAATGGTTCTCCTTCAGAGTAGAGAGTTGATATGCTTCTGATTCAAAAGCTTCTATGACAATGTAGGGTCCTAACTAGTTAGGTTCAAACTTTCATGGTTTTTCCCTTTCAGCTTGATTCATGTTAGGTTCACCAAATGTAACATCGAGAAACGCTAGAAACAATAGATCAGTAGCAAACAACAATGCAATCTAATCTACTCTAATGTAAAATCTAAGTTATATCAACAAAGTACAAAGGAATTCAAAATGTAAATAAAGAAACAATCTCACCCAATCTACATTCTTCTATTGATCGATCTTCATTGTCCTTCTCCATTTTGCTTGTAGTAGTCTTTCTTGGCCTTAGATTTTCAAAGTTTGTGCAAGGATAGCCTAAGTGTTGTGATTAATATGAAACATTGAAGATTCAAGATAATTTCTTTAAAAGTCATATGATTTTGAGAGAGATAAAATGATGAAAGATAGATCAATTTATAGAAAATTGATCATTTGAATGACAAGCCAGGATCGAAAGAACAACAAACAGTTGAGATCAAAAGATTAGACATGCAATCATATAACTATTAGTAATGACATGAGTGATAAAACCGAAAAATAGAGAAGAAGATTAAATAAATGATTTAATCTTCGAGTTTGGTATTCAAAAATAGAAGAATATTCTTTGCATGACAAAGACAAAGAGAGAACTAAAGCAATGTTATGTTTGAATGCACACAAAAGATTTTATTAATTAAATAGAAATATTTAATCAATATGCATGTACACATAATTGAGTTAGAACTAGACGATTGACTAGTTATGACTGAGAGATTACTTGTGAAAGCCACTCAAAGATTAAACCAAGAGTTAACTGACCGACTTAAATAGATGTCAAGTCAAGTAAGAGTGAATACTTAGATAATTTGCACAATTATCTAAATATAGAAGAATGTGTTCGAAATAGATTTTATGAATTAAATAATTCATTTAATTCAAAATTTGATATTTGAAGAATAATTAAATAAATAAGATTTATTTAATTTAAATAATGAAGAGGTTAAATGAACAATTAAATAAATAACGAATTTATTTAATTATTAGCTGAATTATGATAAAGGTGAATTAAATAAGACTTTATTTAATTTGAAAAGAAGAATAAGGTTAATTAGTAACAATTAAATAAGAAGCGTTTATTTAATTAATCAGATAGAATAAAGAAATAATGTGAATTAATTAAATAATTAAGAGTATTTAATTAATAGAAAAATAAAGATTAAGGTAAATTAATTAAATAATTAGATTTATTTAATTAATAAAGAAATGACGAACTTTAGAAAATAATTAAATAATTGACATTATTTAATTATGACCACGAAGAATACGAAATATGAAGAATATTGAAGTTGCAGGCTTAAACTAGATTTGGTATCTACAGATTCCATTCCTCATCACTCATTTCTGCCAGTTTCTTGGCTGTTCCTTCCAAGGGCCTCCATAAATCCTTCTAATAGAGATAATCCTCTATCTGCATCTTCCATAACTGATAGTTCTACCCATTGAATTTATCTACCTTCAATTTATCCCCATTCGCCATTGCTCGCACTTAATCGTGAGACTCCCACTCAACCGTGAGACTTTCTTGTAGATGATAGTTAAACACAACCCGCTTTGATACCACTTGTTAGGAATTGTATGTAGAAAATATCAATTAAATACAAATAAAGATTAAATATGGGAATGAAAACACAAAAATAATAACAACAAGAGACAATATTTAACGTGGTTCACCGAAACTTGGGCTACGTCCACCAACAAAGAGTCCAATATTATTATCTATTAAATTGAACTGATTACAACCAGTAATCCTTGCAACTCAATACCACTGCAAATGCTACAATACATTGTCAGCAGAACCCAAACCCTTAGCCTTGCAACTCAATACTGTTACAAATTCTACAATACAATGCCGCCCTTGGAGCCTGCAAGGGGCATTACCCCTTGACCCCATCTTGGGGGCACTGCCCCAAAACCCCTACAAGGGGCACTACCCCTTGACCTCATTAAAAAATTTGGGGGGAAACTGTTCCAATAAAAGTGGGTAAAGTTTAACCTTCAAGTCTAATTAGGCTCCATATACCAACACTGCCATAGTGGGAAAACGTACTCACCCTACGAGAATGACCTAAGTGGGAACAACCAAAGCTAGGTTTTCTAACCCACTCTAATCAAAAGTGAATTTGGGGAAACCCACAATTCAAGGGAAGTGTGCAAGATAACCATCCCCAAAATCTTTGTTCTAAAGATTGGGAGGTCTCCTAAGGGAGTTTATCAATTGCCGCTTTGAACAGATACCCTATCTATAAACTTTAGTGTAGAATCCAAACATGTCAGTTTCCAAACACTTTTTATATCATGTTGCAAGGGGAGGGAAGAATCTACCCCCAAGACACTCATGATATAACTATTAGAGACCCTAGAAAAAAGTGGAGGATTCGACTTTGGTTAAGACTTGGGAAAGGAAAAAACATAGGTGCCCTCTAGGGGGTGACAAGGTTGTGTGAGCTGACACAATTGCAAGTTGTAAACTATGATATTCTAAGTGACCTTTTGAGATAGAAAAGTGCTTGAACTATCTTTATTTGGGTCAAACCAATGGAAATTGAAAGAATCATACCTAATTCTAGAATACACACTCTTTGTTTAATGTATAGTGTTGGAAACAATGTTTACAAACTTGTTGCTGTGTGTATGAATTCATTTTCAAAGATACCATCCAATTAGATCATCAAATTCCAAGATTTGCAAGAAAAATAACCCTCCAAAATTTTCACTAGTTAGAAAATTACACCCTAGAATCAATCATTTTACTAAGAAAAAATAGAACAAAAGGACAAAACTCTGACCACTTTCAGTTTAGCGCATCAACACTCTATTTTAGCGCATTTACCCAATCTATTAGCACATCTGCCTTGTTTAAACAACACATCCAAGCTTTGTTCAAGCACATTTGTCTAGTTTTGTAGTGCATCTACACCCAGTCTGTGAACAAATTTACCCAAAATACCAGTGCATCAACACTCTATTTTAGCACATCTACCCAATCTTTTAACACATCTTCCCTATTTAACAACACATATACCCAGTTTATCAATGCATTCACACTCTGTTATAGCGCATCTGAGGTCTATTATAGCACATTCACATAATAAAAAACTAGAGAGCTATTTTTACCTCCTATCAGATAGTGGACACTAGAAATTGGGTCTTTACCAGAACAATAATATTCTCTTAGTCAAACTAGTGTCTTAAACTTTGAAAAATTGGACATTACAAGTCAAAATATTTTAAATTAAACCAAGATATTACAATTTTAAATTTCCTTATCATCAAACACAACTCTTAACTATTAAGTTTAGTTTCATTTATCAGGATTAGTCATCCTACAATCATGAAACAAAATGGTATAGAAAAGAGAAAAATATAACTTAGTCACATCAATAGAATTTATCATTCTATTTGACTTAGTTATTATCTTTGGCACTACATCACAAAAAGATCAAAGTTTAGTGGAAAACCCTAACACTTGTATTACCATTTTAACAAGGTTACAAAGATAGAAAATCATAGAAAAAGAGACTAAATCTCTAAATATCATGGCTAAAGAAAATCCCTTTCACAGATTCAATCGATTTGAAACTATGGAAATAACTGAAGAGGATATTGAAACTGCATAACAAGATCCTAACTTCCATCAATTCATGGAAATTTTTTGGGAAAAGGATGGAGAAAATAACCTTTTGATGCTAGCTGAACTAGGTGCAAAACTTCCAAAGGACTTTGATGTTAATCGACTAAAAGAAGCACCTATAGCAGCTGAAACTGAACCACAAAACACATATCAAGTGAATGTCCTAACACATCAAATGCAAAACTTACAACAACAACTTCAAGATATGCAAAAAGGGACCACAAAAAGGTACTCATTATAAGACATTTGTCCCTATCATTTTGATCCAAGTGTAGACATGATACCATTTCCTAGACATTATGAATTCCCAAAATATGATAAGTATAATGGTAAAACTGACCCAATTGATCATGTGAGGGAATTTAGAACCATGAGTTTAGAATTTTCATAAGAGGAAACTTATCTAATGATGTTATTTCCAAGAAGCTTAGGAGGTCAATGTATGGAATGGTTCTCTAAACTACAACCAAGAATTCAATCTTTTGAAGAACTAGTCAACAAGTATATCTCACAATTCTCCTATAATATTCAACATGAGATAACAATAAAGAACCTTTTCAATACCAAAAAATAAAGGTGAAACATTCCTCTCATTTCTACAATGATGGAAAAGGTTGTTTTCTAGGCATCCTAGTTCTATACTTGAAGAGGAAAAGATGGAACTATTAATTGACAACCTAAATAATGAAATGAGCTATAGGCTTGAACTATAATGCACACCTACGTTTGAGAAAGTGATTGAAAATGGGCTCAAGATTGAAGAAGCCTTGGTCAAAAGAGGGGTAATAAAACATTACAATGAAGGATCAAATAATACAAACTCCTTGAATCATTATAACAACAATGATAAACCAAAGTTTCGGAAAAATAATAGAAATACTGGTAATAATGATGCTACAAATGAGACAAAATGTGAAACTAGTATTTAATTTGACAACAACTACTGTAAAGAACAATCAAAACAATGACCAAAATACCAATCAAAGTGTCAATCAAAACAACAATATGAACAATGGATAATTTAAACCACAATCATATCAAAGACCATCAAATTGAAGAAGATTCACACCATTGGGACAAAGGCTAGAATCAACAATGAGAGAACTTCTTACACATGGACTTATCACATTACCTGAAGCGAGAAATTGGGAACCAAAAATAAAGCCATCTTGGTGGAATGACATAGACTATTGTGACTTTCACAAAAAAAAGGACATAAAATGATTGATTGTATGTAGTTGAAACATCTAGTACAAGATTTGATTGACAACAAGAAAGTATTCGTAGAAGGACATAAAAAAAAACAATGATCATAGTCATTTAAATCCTTTACCAAATTATGAAAAGGGAGAATCTTCTTCTGCAAATAATAAAGGTAAAAATGTAAACTACATTTATGACAACACTATTCATTGTATTTTAGAGGTTGAGAAGAATGGTGTCATTGATAATCAAACTGATAATGTTGGAATCAATGACATCATATCACTAAATTTGATCCCAAACATGGTCACATCCAACAATCAAATCAATGTCATAAAAATCAGGGAAAAGCAAGATTACCAATTGGTCAACGTGACAAAAAGGGGGCAATCCTAGGTAATATTGAAAGGAGTTGCATCTAAAACCATTGATACCCCTTCAAATCAGTACAACATAGTTGATCAATTGCAAAAAATAACGACCCAAATATCAATATTAGAACTCCTTAAAATCTCACTGTCTCATAAGGAGGTTTTGGAACAAGCTCTTGTAGCCACAATAGTACCCAATAATCTAGAAGTTTTCCAATTATAGACTATGGTACGACACTTAACCATGCCTCATTGCCTATCATTTTTTGAACAAGATGATGTATCACTTAATCATCTACACAATGCTACCCTTCATATTGAAGTATTAATCCATAAACATCATGTTAAACATGTCCTATTAGATGGTGGAGCTAGTTTAAACATTTTCACTTTAAAACTAATCCATGCACTAGGATATTCTTATAATGCTATTGATGCCAAAAAGAAAATCACAATAAAATCCTATGACGAAGAAGAGAGATCCTCCAAAGGATTGATCATGTTGCCTATTCAAGTAGGACCAATTGTGAAGACTATAGTTTTCTAAGTGCTAGACAAAGAGCTAACATATAATATACTCTTGGGACATCCTTGGATTCACAAAATGTAAGTAGTACCTTCAACTTATCATCAGTGCTTAAAGTTTCCTGTTAATGGACAAGAAGTTACTATTTCAGCTGATTACAATAATCCCCTATATTGTAACATGCTTAAAACAACTCAAGACACTTTTTTTCCCCATAATAGGGAAGCAAACACTTCTAATTCATCCAACAGTGAAAGACAACCAAACATGGTATCTAAATGGGTTGAGAAAAAAGACCTGTCAAAAGAAACAAGTGTTGCTGATTCCACTCCATCAAACCATGAAGGTCAACTGAGTTCACTATCTCAACAATTCAAAGAAAAGATCCAATTAATAGATAAAGGCATGGGAGAGTATTCCATCGAGAAATATTTGTGTCTTTCACAATTGCTACCGTCTCCAAGATCATATGGGCATCCATCAACATTAACACAACAATCATCACAACCTACCAAGGTTTTGGATGATAGATTTGTAAAGGTAGGTACTTTAGAAGATGAATATGAAGATAAGGCCATCCTCAATTGGCTCTACAAAGATGAGGAAGCATCTACATCGGCAAATATTAGCATAAAGACAGATCAATATGTAAAAGGAAAAGAAATATTAGAGAAAATGGGGTATGGAGGACAAGGACCTATTGGAAAAAGAAAAGAGGGCATTGTAGAACCCATCCAACCTCTCACACTTCAGCCAAAGGACAAAATAGGACTGGGTTATACAAGGGAAACAAAAAAATAAATCACTCATAAAGTTGTTGAAAGGATCCTTTAAATGACGGATAGTTCTAAAATGGATTCCAATGAATATGAGTGTGATTCTTTATCTAAAGTATCATACAAGGACATAAAAATTAATGTCATAAAAGAGTATGCATCCACATATGAGGAGGGACAAAGTTTAGGGACTATACCCCTTGTATTTGGATCCCCAAATATTGATGACTCAAGTGAGGATGGACAAACATTGAGTGAAATATATGACTTGGAGGAGAGTAATCTCATAGACCTTGACATCGCTATTGAAAACCTTGACAAAATGGCTATCATAACCCTCACTACCATTGACCTTAGCCAATTTGATGACCTTTTACCCTTAGTGCATCCTGAACTTATCGACTGGGAACCAACTAAACCTATCTTGATGTACCTATATTTGCAAATGATGATGCTATCATTAATTTCCTTTGTTGTGACACACTTGACACAAGTTCTACTCATAAATATCATAATGACACTTCGATTCAGGAGGGTGTCAAATCTTCTAGTTGTAAAATTGAAATTAGTAATAATGGATCTAATGGTGAAAACCATTCAATGACAACATTAGATCTCGAAAAAGTAAAAATAAAGAACACATCTGACAGTGAAAACCTCTCCGAGGCACTGCAAGATGGGAGATTTGACACCCTTCTAGAACACTGTCATGAAAGATCATCAGTATTGGTGGAGCCTACACAGTATATAAATCTTGGCACGACAAAAAGAGAAAAAAATCTACATCTGGTGGCATCTATGACTGAACAAGAAAAGCTTAAATTCATCAAGTTATTTGAGGACATAAACATTAAATTTTCTTGGTATTACTCTGATATACTAGGGTTAGATCTAGATTAGATCCAGATCTTCTGATGCATCATTTATCTCTACCATATGGGATAAAACTTGTGAAGAAAAAACTAAGGAAAATGTATCCACATATCACCTTGTTGGTAAAGGAAAAGCTGAAAAAGTTTTTAGATGCCAGATTCATCAGATCTATGGATTATGTTGAGTGGATTTCTAATATTGTACCTATTTCTAAACCAGATAGTAGTATCAGAATATGTACTGACTTCAAACATCTCAACAAGGCATGCCCAAAGGATGATTTTCCTTTACCAAGTTGGGAGTTTGTTGGATGCTATGGATGTGTTGCTAATATGTGGTTGTCATTGATGTCAACACTATTAGCATTTGGTGTATCATTTGCTATATATGTTGAGGATATTGAGAAAATTATAAGATAAACTGTTCCAAGTTCCCAGTGGAACTATGCAGGCCATGAAGGTGTTTTGTTCTGTACATAAAAGATTAGCAGATGTGGATTAAAGGGTTTAATGTTGAGTATGTCTAGATCATCTACCGAAAGTTTCAGAGGTCTGCATGAAGTTTTGGGTGAATTTTGGTTTGACAGTGTTTTGATGGTCTCTGTCAGTGCTCCTAAATTAAGATCGTATGATTCTAGTTATCTCACTTGTTGTAGATGCTTCTCTATTGTTTCTTGGTGTTCTTAGATGTCTCTAGTTCATTCTCTATCTTTGTGGAATGTCCACTTGATCTGGTGAGCTCATATTTGAAGATCTTTTCTTGCGCATGTTCAATTTTTCATGTTTTGACCAACATGTTGATGATAGCATATTGCAGATGTTTGAGGTGAAATTAATTATAGTATTTTTATGTTGGAGAAGTTAATTTGGGTCTCTAGTATGTTGTGGCCAACCTTTGTGGGTTTGCATTAAAAATTTAGTTGGTAATTTGGGCCAACATTGCAAATAGAATTTATTTTTCTTGGCCAACCATGTTGTAGTGAAATCTCCTATAGCGAATATATAAGAGAGATTGTGCCATCGGTGGAATGTATGCTTCATGTGCTCCTATGTGCGTATGCGTGAATATAATTATAGAGTAGAGCATGAAATATATTATGTGAAGTGTGAAGAAGTGTTGAGCTTAATTGGAATTGTAATCAGGCTTGAGTAGAAGCTATTTTCTCAGTTCATACCCTCTAGATTTTTAATCCAAACTTTGTTGGGTAGTGAGCTCCTTTTGTAATTGAGCAGTGAGCTCTAGGCAGTGTGCCTAAATGCATGTGCATTCCCCTTATTGTTTTAGTAGAGTATAATCTTGTGGACTAACATCCACCATGGTTTTTCCCCTCACAGGGTTTCCATGTAAAAAATCTTGGTGTTCTTTTTCTCTCTGGTGTGTTAATTGCTTATTTATCAGATTTGAGATTAGAGTTAAGTTAGAAAATGTTTAAATTTCTATGACAACTAATTCACCCCCTTCTCAGTTGTTTGTCCTTATTTTTCCAACAATTGGTATTAGAGCTAGTTCCTCTGAAGAAGTCTAACAACTTGAGGTGATCTAGGATGACAACATTCACAACCCTAGATTTGATGGCTTTGACTACTCACTGTGGAAATTCAGGATGCAATTTCATTTATAGTGCATTGGTGATGCTTACTGGAAGATTACAAGAGATCAATATAATATTTCTCAGAATGGTCCCTCCTCTACTAAAGAGATCAAATATGCTAAAAGTAATACTAGAGGAATGGAAGCATTGGTGAGTGCTCTAAAAGATTCAGAGATGGCTAATGTGATAGGTCTGCAGAAAGCTCATGAGATTTGGATGAAGCTGAAAAATTTGTATGAAGGAGATACACAGGTGAAGATGGCCAAGCTATAGAGCTTAAAAGGCAAGAATGAGAATCTGAAGATGGGTGAAGATGAGAATATCACTTCTTTTATGCAGAGAGTAAATGAGATAGTGATAGGTATTAAATGTGTTGGTGGTTTAGTAAGTGAGGATGAAATTGTGGCTAAGATATTGAGATCTTTTCCTCCCTCTTACAAAATGAAGGTTCATCCTATTGAGGAATTTGTGTCTATAAACAAGATCACAAGAGATACACTGATAGGGAAGCTTGCTGCTTTTGAAATGAGTGAATTTGGTGAATCTACACCAAAAACTAAATCTACATTCAAAGCTACTATATCTAGAAGTTACAGGCAAAGATACAATTCAGGAGAGAGCTCCAAAAAGGTATCCAAATATGATGAAGAATTGAAACAACTCAAAGACAAAGAAAGAGAAGTACAAGAATTGGAAGCATGATTGCAAAAACAGAAGGAAGAGGAAAATGTAAGTATGAAGATGTATTTCCTATTAAATGTTTTTCATGCAGTAAAATAGGTCACTTTGCATCAAGATGTCCTGAAATATTTCCTAGGTCTAAGCCTAGAAAACCTAGATTCCAAAAGAGATGCTACTTTGCTGAATAATTAGTGACTGATGATGAGTCTGATAAAGATGATGGAAATGAAGATGATTGGGCTTTCATTGCTACCATTGAAAATAAACTTGTGCCTACTAAGTCTACTAAAGATAAGAAAGCTCTTGCAGCTCGAGTTGAGGAGAAAGATGAGTGGGTCATTGATAGTGCATGATCATATCATATGACTGGTGATAAAAGCAAGTTTGTGAGTCTAGAAAAGTATGACGGTGGGGTTGTAAGATTTGGATATAAAAATGCTTGTGTGATTCGTGGAAGAGGTTCTATTAGCCTTGGTGGTAAGGAAAACATTGATGATGTTCTCTATGTTGAAGGTCTAAAGCATAACTTGTTAAGTGTTGGACAAATGGTACACAAGGGATATGATCTGCAGTTCAAGAATGGAAAATGCAAGATTCATGGGAGTTCCAGAAATATGATTGCTACTGGTGTGCAAACTAAAGGTAATATTTTTCACTTGAACACTACTAGTGGAAGTTGCTTAATTTCTCAAGTAGATGAGAGATGGTTGTGGCATAGGAGATTGTGTCATGTAAACTTTGACAACATTATCAACATAAGTTACTCAAGCAGTAAGAGATCTACCTAGGTTAGTAAAGCTTGCTAATGTAATCTGCCAAGAATGTCAAATGGGTAAAAAAACTAAGTCTCCTTCTAGAGAAAAAAATTTCATTCAAATAATGTGCTAGAACTACTACATACTAATCTTTGTGGTCCCTCTAGAGTTAAGAGTATTCATGGAGAAAGGTACTTTATGTTGGTCATTGATGACTACTCTAGAATGATTTGGGTTTCCTTTTTAAGAGAAAAGTGTGAAGCATTGGACAAGTTCAAAAGTTTCAAGGCCATGGAAGAAAATGAAAAAGGCTTGAAAATCAAATGTCTGAGATCTGAAAGAGATGGAGAATTCATTTCAAAGGAGTTCAATTCTTATTGTGGAGAACATGGAATTAAAAAACATTTATCTCCTCCCTGAACCCCTCAATAGAATGGAGTTGCAGAAATAAAGAATAGAAAAATTCTAGACCCTACCAAAACAATGATGATGGAAGGGAATGCGTCTCAGATGTACTAGAGTGAAGTGGTAATGATTGCTATGTATACTTTGAATCGGGTAAATGTGAATGGTAATTTTGGTAAGACCCCTTATGAATTATGGTTTGGTCATAAGCCTACTATTAAGTATTTTAAAATCTTTGGAATAAAATGCTATATCAGGAGAGATGATGATAGAGGAAAGTTTGATGCTAGAAGTGATGAAGGGATCTTCCTAGGTTACTCTACAAAGAGCAAGGCATACCAGTGCTACAACAAAAGATTGAGAAAGATTGTTGAAAGTGAAAATGTCAGAGTTGATGAGGATTCTATCAAATCATCTAGAAGATGCAACTATGATTCAGATGAAGAAAACACAAATCAAGGGAAGAACACTCCAACACCAAATCTACTTTAGATTATTCCATATGTTCCGGTGAAGCAACCACAAGTTGTCCCGACAAATCAAGTTAGCCAAGAAGCACAGAGAAGTGCAAGTGTACAAGAAACTTTAGGAGACAGAGAAGTCGAAGAAAGTCCCAAGAATCCAATGATGTAAATTTGAATCATTCTAAAAGTCAAATCACAGGAGATAAGAGCAAAGGATTGCAAACTAGAAGAAAAATTGCAGAAGAATATTATCTAATTTCCAAGATTGAGAGTGTGACTAAAACCTATCAAAGAGAATGAACACTAGCTGGAAATGCATGAAAGAAAGAACCAAAAGCATGGAGTGTGAAAATAATGACACATGGACATTGGTTCCTAGGCCCAAAGACAAGAATGTGATTGGTACTAAGTGGGTATTCAAAAATAAGTTGAATGAGGAAGGTGAAGTGGCAAGACTGGTATGCAAAGGGTACTCTCAAATGGAAGGTATTGATTTTGAAGAAACCTTGCCCTGTTGCTAGAATTGAGAAGCAATTGAACTATTTCTTGATTATACTCTGCCCTTGGGCTATAAAAGTATATCAAGTGGATGTAAAGTCTACATTCGAGATGGGGAGACTTGAAGAAGAAGTGCACATTGAACAACGTGGATTTTTAGCTAATGGAGTAAGGAGGAGGAGATATGGTTTCTTGATTTAAAAGCTCGTATGGACTAAAGGCAAGAAGCCCCCAAAGCATGGTATGCTTCAGATTGGACAAATATCTAAAGCTTGGATTCACCTAAAGGTACCTCTTTGATAGTAACTTATACTTCAAATTAGATCATGATAAGGAGTTAATCATAGAATTCTTTGTTGATGACATCATTTTTGGTGGAGATGATAATCTATGCATGAAGTTTGTTGATGAGATGAAGAGTGAATTTGAGATGAGCATGATTGGTGAAATAAAGTTCTTTTTGGGATTGAAAAGAATTACCACAGTTGGACTAGGGGATCTTCATATCTCAATCGAAATATGTGAAAGAGCTATTGAAGAAGTTTGGAATGGATGACTCCAAACCTGTTGGTACCCCCATGGTGACCAGATGTAAGTTGACATAGAATGATGACTCTCCTAAAGAAAATCAAACCAGATATAGGTCAATGATCAATGGATTTCTCTACTTGACTCAAACTAGACCAAATATTATGAATGTTGTATGTATGGTTGCTAGATTTCAAGCTGATGCAAAAGAATCACATGTGACTGTTGTCAAAAGAATCTTGAGATATCTGAACAGAACAATTGACTTTGAACTTTGGTATCTAAAGGATGATGATCTCACTTTGTGTGCACACACTGATGCTGATTGGGTTGGTGATGTGGATGACATAAAAAGTACTAGTGGTGGTGCTTTCTTCCTAGGGAAAAAGCTAGTATCTTGGTTAAGTAAAAAGAAAAAGCTTCAATTTCTCTCTCTATCACTCTTGAAGAAGGAAATATATATTGCTACTACCAATAATTGTACTCAAGTGATATGGACGAAACAAATGCTGAGAGATATCAAAGTAATATATGAAGAGCCTATTGCCATATACTATGACAATTCAAGTGCAATAAATATATCAAGGAATCTGGCGCTACACTCTAAGACTAAGCATATATCAATCACGTTTCATTTCTTGAGGGAGAAAGTGAATGGGAAAGAAGTTAGAATAGAGTATGTGCCTACCAAAGAACAAATTGCAGATATATTTACTAATCCATTATCAAAAGATGCTTTTGAGTATCTTAGAGGAATGTTAAGGGTAATTACCCCTCCTAATAAGAACTAAATGATGCATTTACTTGCATCAATTCTTGAGCCTCATTGCTATATTATGATCCGGATTGATGTTTCCTTGGCTGCTACTCAGGGGGAGTAGTTAGATGTGCAGATATGTGGTTTAGATTGTGTGTATGGAAAGGTCATGGTTACCTTTTCCATTGATGTCAAAGGGGGAGAAGAGCAATGTGAAAAATATCTTAGGGGGAGAAGTGCAATATGAAAAATATTTCCAAGGAGAAAAGTAGTTGTGCAGTGTGTTGGGTTGATGGTATTTTTCACATCATGTGTTGCCATCAATGTTGAAGGGGGAGATTGTTGGGAGTTTGTTGGATGCTTTGGATGTGTTGCTAATATGTGGTTGTCATTGATGTCAATACTATTAGCATTTGGTGTATCAGTTGATGTATATGTTGAGGATATTAAGAAAATTATAAGATAAAGTGTTTCAGGTTCCCAATGGAACTGTGCAGGTCATGAAGGCATTTTGTTCTGTACATAAAATATTAACCGATGTGGATTAAAGGGTTTAATTTTGAGTATGTCTAGATCATCTACTAGAGGTTTCAAAGGTCCACATGAAGTTTTGGGTGAATTGTGGTGTGACAATGTTTTGATGTTCTTTATCAGTGCTCTTGAATGAAGATCATATGATTTTGGTTATCCCAGTTGTTGCGGATGCTGCTTTATTGTTTCTTGATGTTCTCAGATGTCTCTAGTTCATTCTCTATCTTTTTGGAACATCCACTTGATCCGGTGAGCTCATATTTGAAGATTTTTTCTTGCGTATATTCAATTTTTCATGTTCCAGTCGACATGTTGATGATAGCATGTTGTGGATGTTCGAGGTGAAATTAATTATAGTATTTTTATGTTGGAGAAGTTAATTTGGGTCTCCACTATGTTGTGGCCGACCTTGGTGGGTTCGTATTAAAAATTTAGTTGGTAATTTGGGCCGACATTGCAAATAGAATTTATTTTTCTTGGCTGACCATGTTGTGGTGAAATCTCTTGTAGAAAATATATAAGAGCAATTGCGCCATCGATGGAATGTATGCTTTGTGTGCTCCTATGT
>VDFB02268533.1:0-39371 GCA_007258455.2 Sequoia sempervirens
GAGCCCTCCCAGGAAACCAAGACTAGCTGAGCCAATGATTGGTATGCCTCCATAGGAAATCACTAAGTATATAGAAATACCATAGGGGGAGATAGAAGCTCCAATGGGGTAGGAGAATGTTAAAGAAGAAGACATATTTGAGAGAGCAATAAACATAACACTAGTCGATCTTGCTAACATTGCATAAGAGTTTGCATGAAATTAGGATTTCCTGCAACAAGAGCAAGAAGTCCTACAACAAGAGGTCCTATAGCAATAGCCAGAGCTAGAATAGGGGTTCCCGCAGCCACACCAAGAACAAGAACAAGAGACCCTACAACAAGAAGTGGGAGAAGAAATAGTACCCCTGCAACTAGAATTTACAGGATAGTCTAAATCCTTGTAGTTAGCATTAGTGCTAAAAAAAATGCTAGAAGGAATACATAAGCCCCCTAATTTTTTAATGCATAAAGTTTTTTTGCATTTATGTAAAGATATTTAGAGAAGAGAATAGAAATGGAAGGAAGAAAAACACAGATTGAAGAAGGAAATTCAAAAGAGAAATTGAGAAACTAAAGACAAAGATACAAAAATTGCCACCTTGAAGAAGAGGGTGGATGATATGGCAGCCTTGGTACCATAGATTTTTGAATGGAGGACCCCTCCAAGGGTCTATGCTCTGCACCTGAAATAGAAATATCTCTCTTTTAAGCTAGCAAGAATTGTCTTACGTTTGAATCCTTCTATTGAGACCCATGTTGAATTTTTCAATGCTTATTGAATTGCCTCCCCTGAAATGAAGAATTTTCTATATGAGTTTTATTTACATAATTATGTTGTAACTCAAGGCCATGATTGGAATCCACTATTGTATGTTGGGGATGTCCAATTAAGGGCATTTATGTCTTGGGTAAAAAGTGAGATTAGTTGGGGACAACAACATGGGGCTTATAAGTAATTGGAGTCTAACATCCCTCTACCCATTAGGGCTAAATCAAGCAACCCAAAGGATATTTTCAAGGAATGATATAGAATGCTTCTTAGACCTAGTTATGACAACAAGATCATTCCTTGGATATAGGTAGTTTAAAGTGAGTATGAGGAAAAGATAGCAGCAAAGGAGGAAACCATGAAAAGATACCTCTAACAAAGATGAAACAACTTAACAAATGATCTCAAATAGGTTGAGCCTCATTCCATCTAGAACTATGAAATAAATCTTAAAATAATTGACAAATATATTCATAGTGGAAGGACAAAAGGGAAATTTTGGCTTCCCCTGACTTTTTAGCCACCCATTCTCGTGTGGCCCATGCCAAAATTTAGGTTCTACCAATATGATATTGCTACAAAGAGACAAAGATGGAGCAGACTGGACAGATTGGTAGGATTCTATTGGGATCCTGATTCACACACAACACACTCTAATGTGGGACAACTATCAGTTTCCAATTTCAGAGCTTTGACCAAACATAAGAACAACCCTTCCCCTGCTAGAGGACCAACAAAATGTTAGGTTGGGGGGAATGAGAAGCCTAGTTTCTGGTCCATTTTGGGTAGAATCTATAGTTTATTTGTTGGCAATTGTCATGGACTTTGATGCTAAATGTTGATATTTTTATAATGTTTCCCTCAAACCATAGACATTGGGATTAATCCTATTTCTAAAAGTTTTAATGACATTAGCATATTATGTGGATTATCTATATTGATTTTGCATGCCGTTAATGAATTTTCCTTAAGGTGGTTATAGATATGAAGTTATTGTGTGTATTGGCATTTCCATGCAAATTTAATTTAGGGATGCTAAGTTGAGGAAGACACTGCGAGCTTGGCATGCACCATAACATCTAGAAAAGGAATCACTCAAAGATCAAAAGAGGTCGATAGTAGAAGATTCCTCATGCAACCAAATGTAACCACCTTGTAGTGGGCTTTAATGTTGGTTGAGTAGATGTGAGTGTTATTGTTGTGCTAAATTTTCATTTGGACTTGCATGTCTAACCAGATTGCATGCACGCATAACCGCTACCACTCCACTCTCTTTATTTTCCCTAAATGGCATCATTCTAGTCATGGAGTTGACCACCTTGTTTAGCTAATAGGATAAATAAGGATCTGATGCTCCTCTAGAGGTTACACAATTTTTTATTGTACTTGCATTCTCAAGTTCTTCAGTAATACAAATACATTACTATTTTGTACTTGTGATTTATAGTGAATAAAATAAAGTTATGAGTTTGAGCATCTGAGTTCTCATGAGTTTTAGAGGATACTTATCCAAGGGGGCCCGATTTGTGACTAATTCATCCTTTAGTTTAGTATTAGTTTGGTATTACTTGTTTTTTGGTAATTAGTTAGAAATATGGCACTAACTATTCCTATAGCCACAAGAATTCCATTTTGTGACTGTTCCTGTAGCCAAAGCAGATAGAGTAGTGCCCTGTTTGTTTCTCATATTTTCATTTCTATGATGAATTTTAGTTTGATGTAGTTGTTGATTGATGATTGAAATTTATGGTATTCCCTTCTAAGAAATTTACTTTCAACATTGTGTGTTCCTTAGCTGTAGAATGGAAATGGCTACTTTGGGTTCCTAGTGCACATACTATGCTGGCCCATTTCAAGTTCACATCCATGGGTTGATAGGTTAAATGCACCTTCATGATGATTGAAATGGTTATTTGGGTTAGATGCCCAATCTTTGAATCATGGCTGTAAGGGCTTAGTTATTAAATCATTGTAGGAGGCCACCAATAGTATATATAGATCATTCCACCACTTGAAAGCCAATAACCAAAAAGATTCCCCAGGCATGGGTCATGTTTCCCATGGAAATGATTCTCCAAAACTAACACAACAAAAATATTCTAAACTGTGGCATTCAGTTGCCTCAAAAAAAGTACTCCCTTCTACAAATGATGGGTGTTGTCCTAGAGGGGAAGCAAGAAAATTCTCATGAAGACATCTATCTAACCATCTGAAGAATTGGTTAGAACATGTGGTAAAGAGGTGGGGACTCCCATTCTTTCTTCCTTCCATTGAGATTGAATTCCCCGCGTAGGTGACACATGGTAGAAAGGTAGGGATTCTAATCTATTCTTCCTTCATTTGCAACTATGATCCCCATGGAGGTGACACATTGAGTAGTCTATGCTCCAAGCATTGACTATGGGGTCCATCCAAAAATGTTTGCAGAATGATGCAATGTGGCACATGAGTGGAGCTCTGAGATGAACTAAGGGAAAAGAGTTCCCAAAGGCATATGATGCTTACACATGGCGTAAGTGGATGAAGGCACTACCAAAATGAAGCTTGAAAATATGAAACATGCAAAGTGTGGCTTGAGGCGATGCAAAACAATAATATCAACCTGAAGGGAGTTAAGAATTTTTACATCCACAACTTTTGGCAACTATCAGGGGAATTTTTCCTATGGAATGAGAACCCAAAATTTTTGGTTTGAAGACCAGATCCTTATTCGTTGGGAAAAAAAAGAGCTTTGAAAGGGCGGCCTTTAGAGGCAACCAATTGGCCTTGGATGGCATTGATATGTCATGCAGATTCTCTTGTGCCTCTTGCAGATTGATAATTTGTTTGAAAGGTAGCTGCATGGAGATTCTAGTCATAGACTCAAGTTGGAACAAAAGCCGCACCACTGGATGAATGACAAATTCAATGTCCATTGTTGTGGGAGCTTGATTTAACAATTGGATAGGAGATTGATCTTATTGCTTCTCCTCAATCCTTGCTACAATATGATCTACTAAGGCCACTGAATTGTCAGAGAGAAAAGGTGAAGGCAAACCCATCTTATTCAAATGGAAAAATTGTATCTACATATTACTCATAGTTTGATTTAGCGAGACTAAACAATTGTTAGTTTGGAAGATTGTTGCATGATAACAAATGAATTCATTTTCCTTTTTGGAAGTTGATCTATGGTCATCTATCCCTACCTTTGTAGAGTCTAATTTTATCACTGTGTATAATTTTTCTAGCAAATTTTTAGCCTCAGGAACCTTCTCAACAATAAATTGTGGAACCTGATCAATGGTACCACACAAATCCCTACTTAAATTCACCACATCTGTCATGAATTGGAGTGTCAGTTGCAAGAACAAACAAAAAGACTTAACTTTCTCCCAATAAGAGACATATAATTGTTGAGCTACCAAAAGGAGATCCATTTGAGGAATAGAGGGCTGGGAGGGAATTTTTAAAATATTTATCTTAAGCTCCTTTGACCCAATTTCTTCCATCATCTCATCAACCTTCTTATCTGATGCCTTTAGTTGTTCCTATAGAGGTTTTAACTCTATATCCTTGCTTCTCAATAGAACCTCTGCTTGACCTTGGGTTCCACATTCCTTTTCCAAGGAGACTTTCATTTCTTTGATTTCCTTTTCAAATTGAACCCATTGGTTCTAGAGCTCCTGATTCTTTTCTTAGAATTCCTTCTCCACTTGAGCCAACTGGTCCTGAAGCTCTTTGTTTTATTGATGCAGGTTAGCAACCAGGTTGGGATCCTAGGATTGGAACTTTGCAATTTACCCTTGGAGTTTGGCCTTTTCTTCCTATTCTTGTTGAGACAATCATGCAATTTCAGCATCCTTAACCTTTTCCCTCTTTTGAAGGATCTCCATTCTTCCTTCAACATTCTTGAGCTCATCTTCTCTCTTCTTCAGTTAACAACTATGCTTAAATTTTTTTTTGTCACAACTCTTTGATTTCCCTCCATCAACTCAACTTTGTCTTGTGGCTAGGATGAGTGTAGATTGATCCCTACAGTATGGATTGTATAATCCTTGGGTTGCATCTACCCTTGAGTTTTTATGATGTTGGAAACATAGTTGCAAATGTTATCGATCCTTGAACCTCATTAAAGAGAGTATGAATACATGGCTCAATAGGCTCTGCAACATCCTTATCCTTTCTTTTCTGGACTCTTTTAGGTCGTTTTGCCTTAGTCATTGTGTTTTGCACAAAAATTTACTGGTGATGTAATTTTTTCAGTTCCAAAGGGTACACTAGGAGGAAAATAAAAAGGGAATGAAATCATTATGGACTTAGATGATGTTTTCTTTGGCAAAGATACCATCAATGGGGAGAAAGGGGGAATTACCTACCAAGTTTTAGTTGGGGAAGCAACAAATGGACTCGTAAATGACGGTGGCAGTAGAAGAAATGTAAAGGTTACCATTTTTTGGGTGGGTTGAGTTAGATTCGATGTGGTGGAAGCAAAGGGGTTTTCAATAGTGGTTTTAGATTGGGCCCTAACAAAATATAGAACAAACCACGGAGTAAAAGTTGTATGTCTAGCTGGAGAGAAGGGAGATTGAGAGAAACCTCCCATGGTTGTGGAAGCAGAAAATGATAGGTCGACACTCATAGTAAATGGAGATGTGGATGCAACATCGTTAGAAAAAGACTAAGAAGTGAGAAGAGAGGGAGAGAAAGATACCTGAGTTGCTATGGGATCCAATCCTTCACTTGTTGCAAGTACTTTCCATCTTTCTCCAAAAGTGGCATTAGTTCATGACCTCTTCTCGGGTGGAGAATTGTCCAACTCTATGACCTTCTAAGATTGTTGGGCTTCCCTAGGTCACTTTTTAGCCCATGTTTGTGGTAGCGCGACTGCTACATAGGATGTAGTTACTTGCACACTGAGTGGAGTTTCACTAGGTTGTTTTCATGCTTCTCCACTTCCTATATTTGGGCCTTATTTTCCTCTTTTCTTTTCATTATTGCAACTGCTTCCTATGGATCTACCTCCTCATCTCCACTTGCATCAGTATCATCATGATCTTTTTTCCCGAGATCATCAAATCGATCATTCATGTTAAGTTCGTAGAACTTGGCATCAAGACACTTGATCTCTTGATGATAAATACATAATGGAAATTTTATCCTTAGTCCACTAGTAATTCTTGGCCAATTGATATAAAGGGTGGCTCCAAGTTTGCACTTCTCAGTAGGCTTGGCCAAAGGGAAATAAGAAGAAATCCAGGGAGGTGTCCAGTCATTAGTGGGAACATAGGCCAAGTCTACAAGGATATTTTGGTCCCCCATCTGTGGACTCTATCAAGCCTTCTAGTAAGACCAAAAACTATGAGTCACTTTAACATTCAGCTCCACCAAGTCATTATCAGGACTATATTCTCACTTGTCAAAAATCAACACTAGCCCCAGATGAGCAAGATTCATTATTAGCAGACCTTGTGTTTGCTTCTTTACCATTATTACTATACCAAAGCTTAAGGGGCATTTGAAAAATCATTTCTTATTCTTTCCCCCAAAAAACATGACATCAATGATTATGAATTGTTGAAATACCTCAAGGGCCAACACCCTATGTGTGACACATACTGGTAGACAAAATGGCTCGTCAGTGAAACCATGCAACCTGAGAAATGAAAAATCATCTCTAAGGAACAATTCATAGGGAGGGACAAAGCTTCTCATCCATCCTACTTGCTTGGTAGAGAAATGATAATAGCCAACCTCACCTTCTTATTAAAATATTGCAATATCAAAGTCAGGAAAGACTAGAAAATGCATAATAATCATGGGTCATAGAAAGAAGATGGGTCTAAAAAGAAACCAACTTCCTCAACCCATTTGAAAATCATGCACCTCTTTGTCATTGTCCAGGCCATAAATGAAAGCCATCATAGAGAATACATCTTGTAGGTCTGAGTTGAAAACATTGTGTGCAACTGGAAATTGTGGCAGGCACTTATCATCCTTAGACATTTTTGTTTCTTGATTATAAAAACTTAGAGCATGGGTTTTGGTTCTCCAAAGTTTTTCTAAGTCACCTATAGTGAATCTCTTTGACGCTTCATTTCCTTTCCTTGCAGGGATAATATCCCTAATAGCTTCAATGCTAATTACTACCCTCGCATTCCTAACTTCTATGACTCTCATATCCAAATTGAAATTTTGGGAACATTCATGAACCAGTTCTGGGTAGTGATGCACAAAGGGAACCATATACTATGGAAGACCAAAAAACCATAGCCTGTATGCCAAAGAGTCTTGGTTATTAAGCTTGACATTTTTCATTCTTTCATAGGCTACCTCCCTAAGATCCTTAGGGTTAGTTTTGAGCTCAAGGTCATAAATATTATCCCATTCTTCTACTATGAGGACCTTGTTCCTAGCAGCAGCCTTCTACATGGCTCATGTGTGAGGCCATTTTGGCTTTTTTGGCATCCCTAGTGTGGCATAAGAGATGTTACTAAAAATATAGGCCATTGACGCTATTAAGAAAGCATCAGATAAGCTTCCAACCACCTCTTCTTGTGCTACCATCTCATGATTTTGCTCCATCCAAGGATTTTGTAAACTTTTGCAAGCAGTCAATTTCATCTCTGCAACTCACCTTTGAATTTTTCTTAGTGAACTGTATAATTAACTCTTCTCACAACACTCTTCTCTTTATATGCAATGTCATCCTTTTATAATTTAGGAGTTGGAAACAATAGTTATTTCTAGCAATAAATTTGACACATATTGTTGGCTCCTGTGTGCATGTAAAATTAATTCCCACTCCTTTGAAAATACAATAATTCATAATGGCGATTAGCCATCATGCCTTATGGCACCACCTCTTGGGAAATTGAGCTGTAATTTGTAGATGTATGAGACCTTTCACATACTTTTTCATTTAATCAATTTAAAAGAATGATTAAGCAAAAGGGCATAATAATTACATAAAAAGATTTGAGTTGATCCTTGGAGATTAAAAAGCATCCACAACTTGACACTTAGTATTCATCCATGTAGACTACCACTTGCACTTGCCACAAGTTTTAGCTACTTAATTACCCCATCTTAATTCGCACACAACACACACAACCTAGTGGAATTTTTTGAGTTTTCACCTTGATCAACATCATTCTTATTGCACACATTGTACCTCATCTACCTCTATAAATAGACCTAAGGATAACCACAAAATTCATACTTGGTAATTGGTCTTATTGATAGAGGCAATGGATACTCCCATTAAGCTAACTAGCAATAGGTCATAGGCAGCTTTTCTAGGAGAAATTTCTAGTAGGCGTTTGAAGCATATGACAAAGAATAAGCATTCTTTGGCCATAATTTCATTGAAATGGGTGTTGGGGAGGGACTGTATAGAATATGAGGACAAGCATCATGTAAAAACTGATATTTGTTGTCATTTTCTTGCATCTTTGCTTGATATTCAGGTACTGAAGGAAATGATTCTGAGGCTTACCATGGAGATCATTCCCAAGTTTTATCTCAAAGGCCTAGGGGAAATTATAATGAATTTCATCTATGGCCTTACAATTCCAACAACAAGTGATCTTTGTCGTCACATTCAAGAGGATGAAGTGGTGCCTTGGGTGCCATTTCTGAGCAGATTTCACATGATGACTATTGGGGAACACCAGCAAAGGGTATCTCATGCTTCCATTTCTTTCTAAGGTGCTACAATGTAGAGCTTTTATATGACGTGGACTAGTATATTAATTTCAGAAACCTGGTGTATCCTCCTCCACTTGTTGTTGCTACTGTCAAAGCTCCTGCTAGCCCTATTGATGATGCTACCCTTGTTGATGATGTTGCCCGTATTGATGAATGAAATGCTTTTTCCTCTCTTTTTTGTATATATATCTCAAAAAATCCTCTTAATATATATTCTCAAAAAGCCTGGCCTAAGAGCCATTTTGAATTGTAATATCCAAAGTAAATATTACCATATAATGAATCTATAGCTCTTTTGTCAAGTTTTTGTCTCCATTTCTTTTGGATTATTTCATGCTTTAAAGGGTTCCACTAACCAAAAGACTCGTTTGAACAAAAAATTCACAAAAAATAATTACATATTTACATATTTACACTGTTAAAAGGTCAACGAAGCTAATTAAAATTTTTGAGGTGAATTCCATTGACTGAAATTCCCAATACTTCTTTTTCCAGTCTCTAATTCAAATGCATTATGTTGCTTACATTTAATGATGTAGAAAGGACCTTCCCATAGATTATTGAATTTTTCATGCTAGCCAGGCTTTGTGGATCTCTCATTGAACATGAGCACCAAATCTTCAAACTTCAGACCTTGGTCGGAGGTTTTCTTGTCGAACCACTTTTTTACCACCTATTGACAGTTACACATGGTCATTAGCATGTTTTCCCTTTTTTCTTATACCTCTAATAGCTCAGCTAACAAGACCTCCATGGCTTCATTTTATTCCACCTCCAGAGACTTAAGCAGTTGTAGGGTAGGAATTTCCATAGAGACATGCAATAGTGCTTCCTTCCCATATACAAGCTTGTACAATGAAGTATTCAGGACTTTCTTGGGAGTTATGTGGTCTGCCCAAAGCAATACTTTAAAGTTCAAATGCCACTCTCTCTAATGCTCCAACCCAATTTTGTTGATGAGTTAGACTAAATTTTTATTAGTCGACTTGACTAGACCATTTCCCTGTGGTTAATAATTCGAAGAAGTCTCTAGGAATATGCCATGCTTATAAGTGTAAATTGACATACCTTCAAACATAGGAAGGATTTAGCATTGTCTGACATGATGGTATTGGGTAGGCCGAACCTTGTTACTAGTTTTTCAAGAAAATTCACAATCTCTACCTCATTTGTACTCTTTAGGGGCATGGCCTTGGCCCATCTGGTAAAGTAATTTTTGGTTGTGAGGATCCACTTATGTATGGTGTTGTAGGTGGGATTAATCATCCTGATAAAATCAAGGCCCAAGGGTTCTTCAACAACCATCAGATTTAAAGGAATTGTCAAGTTTTTCCTCCTTCCTATGAAGAATTGGAATTCTTTGTAGGATTTAATCAGAGTGTGATTCATTGAACAATGTAGACTAGAAATACCCTACACACATAATTTTAATTGTAGTGGTCCTTGTAGAGAAATATCCACCCATGAGACTGCTATGTAATATGTCTAGAATTTTTTGTGCCTACTCTTGGGTAACACGCCATGAAAGAACACCATTGAATTTCCTTTTGAAGAGAACTCCTTCAACTAGCACATACCCGCTGTTTTGCAACCTATAACACCTCTTTTTATGAGAATGAATGTCTGTCAAATATTTCCCAGTTTGCATGAATCTCATTTTTTCTACTAACCAATGGCCTTCAAACTCAAATTTATTAAGTAGAACTAGCTGTGGTTGTTCTTTCTCAGCCACCACTTCTTCATCATGTGCCAAATACTCACATAGTCCTCTCCCCTACACAGTCTTTGTAGGCCTAACCTCAATGTCATATTCAAGGATCTTGGTTATCCAATTGGCCCCTTTTTTGTGATTTCTCGCTCCATTATGTACTGACACACATTGGAATGCACTACATATATAACTACCTTGCTACAAGCTATGAGGTGTCTAAATTTTTTAAGTCCATTAACAATGGAAAATGCTTGCCTTTCAACAAAGTTATACTTTGTCCCATAGTCCTTTAAGGTCCAAGAATGAAAGGCTATTAGATTTTCCCCCTTTCCTTCGTTGTTCTTTTCGGTCAAAATAGTAGCGATGCTATATTTGCTACTAAACACATACATTATGAAGTCCTTTGACAAGTCTAGGTTCACCAACATAGGAGATAAGGAAATAGCCTCCTTGACCTTATCAAAGGCTTCTCTAGCCTCTTTTGTCCATTTAAATAACTAATCCTTCTTGAGCATTAGGGTGATTTGTCTAATCAAACCTGCAAAATCCAAAATGATTTTTCTTACAAAATTTACCTACCCTAGGAAGGACTAAACTCCATTTTTGTTGATTAGAAGGGGTAGTTCCTTGATTTCAGCCACCTGATTTGGATTGATTACAACCCCATCTTTGGACACTACATGCCCCAATAATTTCCCTTGAGGAATTCTAAACACACATTTTTTTGAGTTTAGGGATATCCAAAACTCTTGGAAATTTTTAAAAACCATTTCATGGTGAGAAAAATGATCATCTTCTAACTTAGAGAATATCGTAAGATCATCCAAGTAGATCAAGATGATCTTATTGAAAAGTTCTCTAAAGGAATTTTCCATTACTCACTAGAAGGTGGCTCTCACATTTGAGAGGACGAAGGGCATTTTTGCATATGAAAACTTTCCCCACTTATTAGTGAATGTTGTTTTGTGTTGGTCCTCCTCTTTGACCTAGATTTGGTTATAACCAGAGAAGCCATCCACCAAAGAAAACATCTCCGAGCTAGTCACTGTTTGCAAAATATTTTCCATGGAAGGCAATGGGTAGTGGTCCTTTAGGGATGTCCTATTCAAATCCCATAAATCAACACAGAGGCGGATGTCTCCATTTTTATTTTAGACCAAAACCGGGTTGGACACCCATGTAGTATGTTTGATTGAGAAGACAATCTAGGAATGGATAAGGTTCCCCAACTTTTGCACCATTAGTGCCTCAATTTTTGGGTTTATCAGCCTCTGCTTCTAGTGGATAGGTTTTTCTCCTTTCATCAGTTCTATGGTATGTTGGATTACTTCAAGATCATATCCCTTGAGGTCATCATATTACCATGTTACTACTCCTTTATATTTTTCACAAAAATGATTGAGAATTTCTATCTCATGTTGTAGGACATACTTCCCGACCTTAAGCTTCCTTCCATATCTGACTTGAAGATCTGCATAGTCATCCTTTTCTACTACAAAATTCCTCTTGTCATTTCTTGCATCATCACAATCAAATATTATTTTGAGAGTGACAAGTCCTTTCAAAAGCTTGTTAGACATCAACTGAATAATTTTCCCTTCTTAAGCTTCTACAATTTTTGGTTGGAGCTAATTGAAAAACTCTCCTAAGTGTTGAATAAATGAGGCAAGTTGTTTGTCACTTTCAAACACTTTCCAACACTTGTCATTGTATGGAATTGTAGGTTAGAAAATCAATCACACATTCTCTATGTTCTCAATTAAGTTAGAAACATGATTGAATTGATATCCTATTGTTGCCATTCGATCTACGGCTACATTATGCTCTTTGTATCTAGCTATTGAAGGCTTCAAAGATTTCAATTAGATCTCTCTATGTCTATAAGATCACATGCAGACATAGATAACTCAAAATTTATTGACTATTAGCTCAAAGTCTCCAAACACCATTATTTTTTTAATGCCCATCCACTTTGCAAGGCTTGGACCTTGCACAAGGCCTTCATATTCAACTTCATTATTTGAATAGGAACTAAAAGAAAAAATATTTGAGTGTCATTTCAATGGATGGGGATGTCAAACATATCCTGGCTCTTACACCAACTTTACATCTTGCTCCATCAATTTGCAATGTTCACAACTTTGAGGCTTGACCACCCTTGGATTCATTCATCACCTTTGGAATTACTTGATCTTCATCATAGATGACATAAGTTCCTAATCTGGTGGCATGATAATTGTTGAAAGGATCAATTTCTATGAATTCACTCAAGAGGACCTTTTCTTCATCATTCTAGTCTCTAGTCACTTTCTCATCGTCAAGTAACTCAGTACAATACATCTCATCTTTGATTATAGAGGTATGAGTAGCCTCAAAGTTGATCATGGCTTCATCTACTATATGTTTCAATGTAAAGGTTCTAACACTATCTTCATCTTAGCTCTATGCTTGGTCCTAAGAATAAACTGTGACCAATCTAAGGAAAGATACCAACCTATCTTGGCAGTGAACTGGGAAAAGCAAAGGGCGGACATGGGAGGGACGTCAATGATCATGGTATCTTGTGGGACTGTGATACTAGGGCAAGAGAAAAAAGTCAAGGGGAGATTCTTGATGACACCTATATTTTCAACCTTATTCCCATCGAGCTAGATAACCCATCTATTTAAAGGTTCATAGCTAATTCCTAAGGCTTCAAATATTTGCTTGTGCATGACTATGGTGCTACCACAAGAGTCAAACATAGAATTGTGCAACAATTTCTTACCCACAATGAGAGTTAAGAAAAAGGGTTGTTAATTTGGATTACCTTTGCTTTCAGTAGATTCTTCCTCTCCATTTTTTATGAGGACCTTGGCCTAAGATGATGAATCAACAACCTTTCCTTTGGATGGTTACTCTGTTGACTCTATGCTTGTATCTTCTAGTAGGGCCTTTTTGTAGAAACAACTTCTACTTTAGAATAGCTAGGTTATCCCAAAGAGATACATTAGCAAAGGATTTCTTCAATTATTCCACCACACTAAATGGTGGAAGATTCAAATACTTCTACTCCCTATACTTTTTTATAACTATCTCCTTACATGGTTGGGATTTCTATGCAATTATAGAGGTACTAGGAGCTTGGTTGGGAACACTTTTGGGTTGTTGAGCAACTAGTTTAGCTGTGAATCTCCTCTTTGAGAAAGTGTTATAATATGTATAACCTCCTGAGTTTAGTGTAACACCTTGACTACTTTGTTCCGCCACTCATTATTGTAAATTTCCACGTGGACAATTTCGGGGCATATGTGCTTCGTGGCAAGGGAAAAACCAAGGATTGATATCATCAACAAGATTATTTTTCCCTGCTACCAGTTCTCTATTTGAAATTTTGTGAACATTTTTTAGTGGAGTAGGCACTAGTACTATCTAGTTATTTTTTTGAGTCTGTAGATTCATGTGCACACCTTGTTGGAACTGATTTTTCTTGTAAAAAGGTCTTTTTCCTTGGTAATTTTGGTAAGTTGGCTTTAGAGGTATAGATTGTTGTTGCTTGATACTATTTATTTCATTTGAGAAGTTTTGCAACAACTCCTTGAGGTCCTTCATCTCATCCTTTGAAGGATTAGTAGTAGAAGCAATGTTTTGCGATGCGGTCATATGTGTACATAGATTAGAGAGGAGCAGGCACATTGGTAGAAGCTATCTCTTCAGAGAGAACTAAAAAATTTGTGAATATAGGCATAGTGGGTTGAGGCAGTAACTTTCTAGCATCGATCAAATTATTCTCTACCTTAACAATGATATTATATGCATCCAGCAAGGTGTTCCCACTAAGGGATTGGATCATCACTGAAATGTCAGTGTTGAGATACTTTAGTTACAACATGAATGCCAAATAGGAAGGTGAGTGAATATCAATCTGGACTCTTTGCCAAGTTATGTGAAACTAGACATTGAAATCAGTCATGGCCTCCTTAGGGGCCCACTTTATGGTCACTAGTTACTGGAATAGCAAAGACCAATCTCCATTGTTTGAAAATTGCTAGTAAAAAGGCTCTTCAAGATAATCCCAATTATCGGTGATATTCGCTTCCAAAGTTCAATACAAATAGAGTGCCCTACCTTTGAAAGAGGCTTCCAACAATCTTAGAACTACATTTTGATTATTTATGCCTTGCACCAAACACACATTGATTGCATCTTGTAGATGATCAGATGGTGTTTTTGAGCCTTCACCGATAAATTTTGTTAAATATTTTAAAGAATATGTTGGGATAGGAGCCCAAATGACTAGTGTGACTAGTGCTATGAGAGGGATTCCAACATCCCATGCTACAAAATTTATATTAGCCATTGGTAACGAGACTGGGGGAAGGGTCGAGATGTTCACTGGATGGGTTCTCGCTCATGTTGTTACTAGCGATGGTACTAGTAGGCTAGGGTTATTCATTGTATAGGATCTAGTAATAGGTCTATGGCTCATACACCCACTTGAAATTTAGATACATGTTCAAACAAAGTCCCACTGGGTATGCCAAAAAAAGAACTATTGATGCCCAAAATTACTAGGAAAATAACCTTATGGGAAACTCAGTTAATGGGGGAACCAATTGTGCTAAATCGAGTAATCTCTAGGTTTTAAAGAAGTTGGCTCTTCCATGTATTGGGGGGTTTAAAAGGGAAAATAAAGTAGATATATTAAAATAAAATCTAATCTAAGGTGATGCACCAAGATTTAAGTATGTAGGCACAAGAAATATTCCTTTTGGATGAGATTTTAGTGCCCGTTTAACAATCTACATGTCCAAAAATAACATAAAGCATAGATGAAAAATATAAGAAGTCCATCAAATAACATAACATAACTTCCATATAAATTCATTGAACAAGAAAAGTTGAAGACAAGATCTGAATCAACAATTTATTTTGAAATTATAGAAGTCTTGCAAGTAAAGTACTCAGTACAACAAACAACACAGTGTAATGTCTCATCAAATAACTAAGAAATAAAGAGGCTAAACATATTGGAAGAATCTAAGAGTCTTAATACAATAATTCAAAACAATACAAAGGCCTACAATCTTTCAACTCTTTTTCTATGTATTTTCAAACCCTTTTTTAGAGAGTCATAGTCGTATATATAGATCCTTCCACCGCTTGAAAGCCAGTAACTGAAAATATTCCCTAGGCACAGGCCATGCTTCTTGTTGCAATGATTCTACAAATCTGATACAACATAATTTTTTAAAAAATGTGCCATTCAGTTGCCTCAAATAAAGTGTACCCTTCTGCAAATGATGGATGTGGTCCTAAAGGGGAAGCAATGAAATTTTGATGAAGACATGTGTCTAATCGTCTGAAGAATCAGTTAAGACACATGGTAAAGAGGGAGGACCTCACATTCTTTCTTCCTTCCAAGATTGAAGTCCTTGTGGAGGTGACACATGGCATAGAGGTGGGGATTCTATTCTATTCTTCCTTCATTTACAACAATGATCCCCAAAAAGGTGACACGTGGAGTAGTTTGTGGTCCAAGTATTGACTATGGGGCCCATCCAAAAGTTTTTGTAGAATGATGCAACATGGCACATGGGTAAAGCTTGGAGATGAAGGGAAAAGAGCTACCAATGGTATGTGCTACTTACACGTGGTGCAAGAGGATGAAGGCACTACCAAAATGAAGCCCAAAAATATGCAACATACAAAGTGCGGGCTGAGGCGATGCAAAAAAATAATATCAACTTGGAGGCAGCTTAAGGATTTTTACATCCACACCTCTCTACCATGAAAATTAGTCACCATAGTCCCTTTGATGCATTAACCATTTTTTGGAGCAATTTCCTTCGTACATCTTTCACAGTAAGTAAAATTAGTTCCAACATTCATAGCCATGAATAAGCATTCATCATTTTCACCATCCAAGTAGTTATATTCATCATTAGATATGCTATCATCTTATTTAACATAATAACTTATCTTGACATGTTTACCTTTATATCCTTATATTTGTCATTTGAAACTTTGGTTGGAAATCTTGAAGCATAATGACATATATTTCCATAGTTAAAATATTTGAAAGGAAACTTACCTCTAAATTTTCAAGTACCTATTTCAATCTTCTTATAAAATTTTCTTCAATTTCATCAGGATCATCAACATATTATCCATCATCCTTCTCTATTTTGATAGCTTTAAAAGCAATCTCTTTTCTTGAATCATTTTGACCCAACTCTCTTATTTCAAAAGTAGTTAAAGCATGAAACAACTGATCTCTAGAATAATGATCTAAATTCTAAACTTCTTCAATAGAAATTTTTTTAGGACTATTAGATTTAGGAAGAGTTCTTAATACCTTATTTACCACCTCATCTTCTTCTAGTTTTCCACCAAGGTCATTAGTGAAGTACACAAATTCATCCACTCTATGCATGTATCTTGCAACATATTCATCGTTTGACATCATAAGGGTTTCAAAATTAGTCTTCAAATTTTAAATCTTTTCTTGCTTGACCTTATCCTTTCCTTCACATATACTTTCTATCTTCTTCCATATTTCTTTAGAAAAATTGTATCTCATAACTTTCAAAAGTTCTCAGTCAACAAGACCTCTCAAAAGAGAATTCCAATTTTTTCCATTGTTTTTATGTGTCACTTGATCTCATCATCAG
Source organism: Sequoia sempervirens (assembly GCA_007258455.2). Classification (NCBI taxonomy): domain Eukaryota; kingdom Viridiplantae; phylum Streptophyta; class Pinopsida; order Cupressales; family Cupressaceae; genus Sequoia; species Sequoia sempervirens. The sequence goes on from VDFB02268533.1 coordinate 16,804, forward strand.
TTTGAAGACCATTAGTATGCATGGTATATATTTCTTCAATTGACTTCTAAACTCCAAACCCTAAGGAAACAAGAAATCCTTCCATTCTTGTTTTCCAAAATCCTTAATTCATCCCATAAATCAAGGGAATCTCATCATGTGTGCTATCCAGATCTACCTCAATAGGTTAAGATTATTCCTAGGAACCTTTCTTTGATACCAATTATTAGATGCACATGGCAATTGAGAGGGCAGGTGAATCAATTGTACATTATAACATCAAAACCCTCATTAACATTTAGATTTGTATTAGCTAGGTTAAGAAAATAATCTAATTTAGCATAAAATTAAATAAGTCTAATAACAACACATAAAAACACCATGCACAATAGAACACTATATTTACATGGAAATCCCAAGAAGGGAAAAACTATGGTGAGGATTATCTCACAATATAAAGTAATAGCAACACTAAATACAATAGGCTCACCACCAAAGGACTCAATGTCTAGAAGAGAGAAGATAGAATAAGGGGTGGCTCAAAGCCAATTTTTAACTACTAACAATGCACCTTTCTTATGTTGAATTTATAGTTCCACTAAAGCACAAATAACCCATCCAACAAACAAAAATGTAGACACCTTCTCACTACGTCTAGAAGTCATAGGAATTAAAGCTCACACTCAAATAACTACATTTGATCATTGTTACATATTTTTCACTTCACACTTTAAGTAATCCAAAAAATAACTCACCTCATATTTATACCATCCATGAACTAAAACAATCTCAATTAGACCAACCTTAAGGAAATGTGTGCACCTCAATCATGTAATATCAAATAGGTCAACACCAAACACTTTCATAGTGTAGAGAAGTGAAAGTAGACCACACTAAAACTTAAATGGGAACCAAATATACACTAACATGATTCTCAACACTTCCACAAATAACAATCATCCTACACAATTAGTGCTCTCACTCTAGGTTAGCCAAACCTACACTAATACAAACAAGCAACCACAGGTCCAAAAACATCTTTCAAACCTTAAAACAATAGTACAAAATATCTAAGAATATTCCACATCATCAAAATATTCACCACTACTATTGGAACCAACTAAAACTTAATAGCCCCTTCATTTGTGCAACTAGACTCCTTAGCATAGACATCCAACACACCAAACAACCTTTTAGAAAAACTCAAAACGTGAAGCTTCAAGGAAAGGTAGATACAAAAAATATAAGCATGTTCTAAGATCTACAAGACAAGAACCTTCATTGTGGAGAAATTTAGAGCAATCTCATTTCTCCCAGACACCTTGTTTTACCAAAAAAATATACTGTCAAACACATCGTCTACTGCAATATGTTCCAAAACCTAAAAATATGGATATGAAACCATTGAAAAAATCTAATTATCATATCCAAACCACACAATAATATCTTAAACCATGAAGAAATCTGGAGAAGAACAATGAACACTGCTTTGTCACACTCAACTCTCTTTTATTCAAAATTTATTGAAAGAACTTAGAAATCAAGTGAACCAACTACATTAGAAACACTACTAACATCTCTACAACACATTAGAAGCATCTACAACATCTCTCATCAATTATAGGACATACAACTATCTCTCCAAAAAAACTTATTCAACTATATTGAAGTAAGATATCAATGACAACACCAATAGCATTGTGTTGACATCGATACCAACAACTCCAAGCTTCCAAAAAACTCAATGCTAGGTATTTACATTATCAACACTACTATCATTCCAACACTCTCTTTATATAAAGGGGTTAACATCAATGACAACGTACCCAAACAACTTACAAACAACTCAAGCTTCCAACATCTTGTAGAGCCATATATTCTTCTATAGTAATTTACAACATGTTTTTATGATATCTATGTATAATAAATATATTTCTAGATCCATATACCTTGTGGGATGCTATCTCCAATATTAATGGATCCATGAAATAAAAAATTCTTCATTATCCATGCTTTCTTCTTAAATTTATATATTCCTCTCTCTATGTTTAATTCTTTGAACAAACCAATTCTCAGGAGTTGTATAATGGAGTAGATTAACTTAGTGTTCTCTTCCTCATCTTCCTTTAGAGATACTTCATCTAGATATGGTTTTTCTACATCTAATCCAAAAGATATTATGAACAATTTTACTATCATTAGTAAAGGGTAATTATTCTTTTATTGAATCTACTATCTCATTAGCATTAGTAAACAATCACAATTATAACAATGCATTTGAAGGTGTCAAAGGGTTCCTTCATTGCAACAACCTCAAAATAAAAAACTAATTGTACTAAGGAAATTGAAATCCATCTTGTTTCATGTCCCTAAAGTTTCCATCAATGAACCATCTACCAAATTGATGTTTTATGGCATATTTCCTAGTTTAGGCTTTCCCAAAATTTTATGAGTCCTTTTTTGGATCATGTTGATATCTGATTAAAAGTTAACAATAATTTGTTTGATATTCTTATGGTTGATATGTGTAGAGATCATCAATGTTTTATGCTTCTATTTTCAATCTATTTTAGACAATCTCTAAACTTGTGTTCTTGTTTCTCTTTCTTGTTCCAATACTTAGAAAATTTATTAATTTCTTCAATAGGTTGTTATATTGTACTAGTGTAGTTCACTATTTTAGTGAATTCACTTTTTATTCTAAGAAGTAACTATTTTAATTGTATTTCTCTTGGATCATGACGATTCTATATTTTCTACTATCTAGTCATGTTTTTTTGTCAGGCAAGAAATATTCTTCCTCATCTTCTTCTACATTTTCAATTAGGTACACTAGTCCTCATAACTTTTTTATATTATTCCCTTATCTTTTAACTATTGTAGTCTTTTATTTTTATTTTTAATATTATTCATGTATTTTGAAGCTCTCTTTTTCTCTTGATATTCTTCTTTTAAAGTTTCTTCCTCTTTGGAAGTATATAATTGATTGATTTCTTTCTTATGACATCTTTTGGCTCCTTGCGGCGGGCTTTTAAATACTTTCCTCATAACCCTAGCATCTATAAGTTCTTTATGTCCCTATAACTCATCAATATCTTATTTTGGTGGTACATTTTAAAAATAGTTTTGTACCTTGTCACAATTGAATAGACCATGTTCAAAATTGTTGCAAAAGGAACATTATTTTGTCTTATTGGACCAACACTTTATCAAGTAGTTGCCTTATCTACCACACTTGTAACAATTTTCATCCTCTCTCTTACAATTTTTGCTACCTCATACCTTTCGTCCTTTATATTTGTTGAAATATTCATGATCCTCATTTTTATTTTGTGAAGGTTTTTTCTAAGTTATGTTTTTAAATGTTTATTTAGTTTCTCATTCTAGGTTCCCTATATCCACCATCATGTGAACATAGGGAACACTCGATAATTCCTTTAATGTATGTGATAGTTTTAATTAACTTTGTATTATGATGAGATTGAATTGAAAAATAAGGTTCATGTTACTCTTTTGTGTTTCTTAGTTTTAACCTTTGGGATGAGAAATCATCTATTTCATGCTTGTCCCATGTTCCACATTAGCCATAGTATATTGATTAGGTCATCTGGGGGATTTTCTAAAAGTATACTACTCTTTCATCATAACGAATTAATTAATGATTTGGCCCTCTCTCAAATAGTACAAGAACCTGATGCTTTTCCAATTTTTATTGTTATCTTCTTTAACCATTATTTCATGTCCCAATTTTAATTATTTTATTTCTAGTCTCATTTTGTCTAGCTTAACATTCCATTTTTCCTTATCTATCCTCTTCAATGTTTGTGTTGAGCTATGTGGTAGGATAAAGTTATTGCATGAAACCGTGTCAAAGATTTTTCATCTATGAATACCCTAACTTTTGTAATTTTTTTGAAGATAAACCATTCTAATTTTTTTCTATTAGTTATTGGTTCTTCCAAATTTCACACTTTCTCATTGTTTTTATAGCAAGCCCCTCTTCGGTTTTGGTGGTACTTGAAAATTTTGCATCTTCGTGGTATTTTGGCCTTTTAAAAATTTTAAAATCCTATTTTTGCAAGGAGAAAAATAAAAATAATGTACTAGGGCTTCTTAAACTCTATTCTCTATTCAAAACCCCAGTGTATGTCTGAAATCCTTGGACTTTTTTTTAATTTTTGTTGCTAACCAATTGTAAGGGTCACCTACCTCCTAAGTTACAATAGTAGGGTGTCTTTCCTATTTGTTAAGCAACCCTTTTCATTAGTCAACCGACTAACCCCATTTCCTTGAATATTTTAATATATCTCTATATAGTTTTGAGTCACTAGGACCCATTGAGATATCTTTAGTTCAGGCAAGCCTTTCTTTTGCCATTTTATCCCTTCGCAAGTCATTGAAATAAATCAAGGGTTTTACTTTATCTTTTTATTTTATTTGAGCCCTTTTCAGTCATTTACAACTAGTCCCCTTAGTTCTTAGTATCCTTAAGTTGTTTTAATCTTAAAATTATTTATATATTGCACAAGCTCTTCATTTCACAAACTTTTCCTCTAACACATTCACCCTCATGTGTTAGCAAAAAAATGGCATGTATTTAAAGAACATTTTAAATTGTCATTGTTGAAGCTAAAATGTAATGCCGCTTCATGTTTCACCCTAACCATGTTTTATTAGGTTTGGTCTATCCATTTGAGTCATGCTTGTGACTTGTGCTTTGTTTGGTTATTTCATTAAATTAAAATGGTGAAATTGCATGACTTGATTAATGAAAAAATAAAATAAAAACAAAAATTAAGTTAAAACAAATATTGTGAAAGTATTTATTTAATTTTTAATAAATTAGATAATATAAATATTGCTATTGTGATGTGCAATCAAACTTTATATGAAGTTTAAAAATAATTAATTAAAAGCTTATTGTGTGTAAATTAAAAGGAATGTAAAATTAAATAAAATTTTGAAAAAATAGAAATTTAATTAGTTGAGGAAATAATTAATATAAAAGAATAGGAAGTGGTTGACAATTTTGGTAGAGGGAAAATTATTATGAGGGTTGTTGCAAACTGCGTAGGAGATGTCTTTTCCGAGAGCCCATTTTGGCTGGCAGGCAATTAGATGATGAAACCACTAATTTCATCATGACAATATCCTTAAAAAAAAGAGAAAGGGCTTTAGGGATCAGGGACTATAATGATGAGCTATAGAAATATGTGCAAAAAGGTTTCGATCTAAGGAAAACAACACGTAGAAACACCACTCCTCTGCCACGTAATTTCTGTTTCACCATGTTTAATGCTCAAATTGATCGTCGACCTCAATACAAGGGGGGAGTAGGTGGATGGAGGGGGGTGCTGAAAAGTTGAATTGCTGAGCTCTACATCAATTTTCTAATCTCGAACACCTGCACAATTATTACCAGGTTCCTCCACTTCTTGATTCTTGTCTATGTCTTTTCTATTAATGAAACAAATTTAAAGATAGAATCTTGAAATGAATTTTGAAATTGGTTCTGTGAAAGATTTTTGTATAATTTCTTTTATCATGCATTGTATTTAATTAGGTTTTGAAGCTGGGAAATTACCCTGTTATTTGCATGCATTCCAATCTGTTCCCACGTCTTCTTCTTCTTGCCTTTAAATCCTTTGGAATACATATTTGTGTCAATGGATCTAGTTGCTCCGATTATTGTAAAAACTCCCTCATTTCATATTTAATTTGAGCCACTGGTTTTCTTGGCTTCAACTGTCGCCCTATATCATGCAGAGTTGAACTTAGAATCAATAACCACAAAGTTTCTTCGATTCTTTTATTCCCCTATGACCATCAAGTTTAGGCCTGTAATGTGTAGCGTAACTTTTGTTTCCTCTTGCACAGTAAATTTGATTTTCATTTAATTGAAATTTGAATTGCATGGTCTGTGCACCTGTAGATGTGCTTATCTACGAGCCTATAGTAGCATAATCTATATGTGTGTATTCTCGTCCAGCCGAATTTTAGTTTGGTTATGCACTCTGTTTCAACCGACTGTATATTGAACTCTGAACCAAGTAAATACATATTACTTGCAGCTCTTATCACATGTATTTTCTTTCCAGCTAGCTTGGCATTCGATACCTTCTATCAATTTTTAGAGGTGTGAATACCGATTTGCTTTCCAATCTATGAATTCCTATTGATATCCATTTAAAGAAACCATTCAAAACACACAGATATATGTGGTTAGATATATGTGGTTCGGCCGTAGCCTACGTCCACGGAGAAGGGAGAGAGATTCATATTATAAATCGTTGTGTATCTGGAGATTACAACACCTCTGCATATAAAGAGATACAACCGCCTTAATTAGAAGGCACGGATTAGGACGAATCCCACAATTTATGCGCACGGATTAGGACGAATCGCACAATTTATACTTTCTCCAGCACAAATAGATAGATACAAATAAAGTCCATGTGAGTATGTTCCTTTACCAATCATCTTCTTCGACTTTCGATCCTGAAAGATGACAGATGTTGGAGAAAATATGACATCACAATTTAAAGAATTAGTAACTTTTCCAATAGACATAAGTTGAACAGGGAAGGATGGAACAACCAGAGCATCAAATGGAGCATTATGAGAAAAGAAATTAATTTTACCACTTCCTAAGGCTGAAACAGTAGTTCCATTAGCAACAGAGATATCATGCTTATCAGTTTTCGAAATAAATTTGGTTACTGAAGAAGGACTATTGGCCATATGATCTGTAGCTCCGGAATCAATAATCCAGGAATTAATTTTGGAATCGGAAGTAAGATAAGCATGAAGATTACCTGACACGTGAGAGGAAGTGGACGGACTGTTGCCAGAAGAGACAGTCTTACTCAGTTGTTGAAGAAGATGACCCAACTGATTGATTGAAAAAGAAGTCTCGGCTACAGCAGCATGATCCTTCCGACCCTTATATTCAGATTTGAGATGAGGATGTAATTCCCAGTAGCGATCCTTGGTATGCCCAGTTTTCTAGCAGTGATCACATTGATAGAGTTCCTTCTTACCCTTGTAGCGAGAAACATTCCTATTTTTGTCAGAAAAGTGAGGCTTTCTTTTATCATCCTTTTCAGCCAAAAGGACATTAGATTCAATCTTCTCTGTTGAAGTTTTGGATTATGAGCTCATAGTCTTTCTTCGGGTTTCCTCTCGCTGAATAATAGCACAAACACCAGCAAGAGTGGGTAATGTGGCATCCATGAGAAGATTGTGCCTTATGTATTCATACTCAGGCTTCAGGCTACGAAGTAGTGAGAAAATTTTATCCTCCTCAGCTCATTTCAAAAGAGTTTGGGCATCAGTGGTATGTGGATGATACAGGTTCAATTCGTCCCACAATTTTTTAAGATTCCCAAGGTGTTCACTAAAGGTTTTCTCACCTTGTTGGACTACAGCAATTTCAAGAGTGAGTTCAAAAATATGAGCAGCATTATTTTGGTTCCCATATAATTCAGCGATTGAATCCCATAGTTCTTTTGCTGAATTAGAAAAAGTAAAAATTTCGGCAATATGGGTTTCCATCGAATTGAGTAACCATGATCGAACAAGCTGATCATTGGATACCCAATCCTCATATCCTGATTCAGTAGTTTGAGGACACTGTTTATCACCATTAACGAAACCAAATTTTTTCTTGCCCCCAAGTGACAAAGTAACAGCTCTAGACCATGCTACATAATTGACACCATTTAACGGAACCGATGAAAGTCTCCAACTAGGATTCGAATCAAACTCAGCCATGGAAAAAAGGCAAGAACGAAACACTTACAGTGAAAGTATCCGCAGGAACCAGTAGGGCAGATGCGGTTTTGAACAGGTCATAGAAGAGCAGAGAAAACCCCAGTTTCTGGTTCACCAACTGGCTCTACAGCAGCTGCTTCTTCGACTTCATGATGGCTGTCTAAGATAACAGCATTGCAAGAGAAAACAGATCTGGCAGGGCTTTGAAGCGTCGCTTCTGTCTTCACAACTGCAGATGGTTGTCTAAGATAACAGCATTGCAAGAGAAAACAGATCTGGCAGGGCTTTGAAGTGTCGCTTCTGTCTTCACAACTGCAGAAGCTACGCACCAACACAAGGGGCGACAGGAACAAGCATAAGCTGTTGGCGGCAGGAACAAGCAGAAGCTACGCACCAACAAAAGGCTCCGCACCAACAAAGAATAGCAGGAACTGCGTACCAACAAAAAATAGCAGGAACAAGCATTGGAATCTGGCAGGATCAGTAAAAAAATGCAAATCGAATCAGATTCTCCTGTGACGAACTCAGACTAAAACCTGCTCTGATACCATAAAGAAACCATTCAAAACACACAGATACATGTGGTTCGGCCGTAGCCTACGTCCACGGAGAAGGGAGAGAGATTCATATTATTCATCGTTGTGTATCTGGAGATTACAACACCTCTGCATATAAAGAGATACAACCGCCTTAATTAGAAGGCACAGATTAGGATGAATCCCACAATTTATGCGCACGGATTAGGACGAATCCCACAATTTATGCTTTCTCCAGCACAAATAGATAGATACAAATCCCGTAAATATCTCTCTTCTCCAACACCATTGCTTACTGTATATTCTACTTGGTCTTCTTTTCCAAATGCACCATGCGTAGCTGTGTTTAGCTCTTCTTTTGGTATTGAATGCCTTTTTAACCATCTTTTGTTATTAGATTCTACCCTAAACTGGTGTTTAGTTTTGCCGTGGTTTTAAGTGGATGAAGTGTATGATATAAACGTCTCTCTATCAATATATATTTATTTCGGTGTTCTGTTAATCCCTCTAATAAAAATGGTATCGATATCCTTATATCGATATTCTCATGCCTCCATTGATATTAGCATGCTTAAGGCTAACGATGTTTATACATATATATAGTTTTGGGCTTCCCTTTTTCCCACATGCATGGCTGCCTAGGTACAGTTGCAGTCTCCCAACATTCTTTGTCTAATGTGCATCTGTAGTTCACTGCTTATACCCTAACCAGTGTCTGAATGGCGTTGCTTTTTCTCCTTAAAATTCTGCTTCTTTGTAAACGGTCGCCCTGTGGATTGTTAACCCCATGCATATTAGTTTATATAAAAGTGAATAAATAGTAAGTTACAGATCCATGCTCTATCCTCTGTTTTTTTCTTTTGCTCTTGTTAGACTCATCTGAAAGTCTTGCGCAGTTGCAATAATCACCAGTATAGTTCTCCCGGTCATTTCACCCTTTTCCTTGCCTTAGCTTGACTATGTGAGACTGGCTGTGAATAGCCTCTTCTGACCCATACATGGTTGTGACAGCCTTGCTGTTATGAGAATATGCGCCTTTAATTCTTAGAATAGGTGTTCAATTCTTTTATTGAATCATTTAACCCTTATATGTGAATAAATTGAATTTGGAAGCAAGTCTTGTATGTATAATTTACACGATATGCCATAGGGAGTATTTAAATTTTTATATATATATATGTATAGAGTTAGTTCTATATAAATGGTTCCGTTGATAATGTTAAGTATTTTCCTTGCAAACTTGTTTAATGTAATCCACATTGTATGTGTCTAAGATTCTCGCTGTAGATTGCTGTAGCATTCGTTTCATCCAAAATAACGTTTTAGAAGTTTAACTTGAATTGAAAACTAAGATTTTATGCGGGCCCTTTTAAAATGGTGAGCTTTACTTATGAGTGCGTTTAAATATAAAAAGAAATAAGAGTTTAGTCTTTATCTTGAGATGCTTCACTTTATAAAGCAAACTTTAAAATAAAGTAAAATATAAATTAAGCTCTTAAAGTCTAAGAAAGAAAGGAAAGTCAACGTAGAAATATTTAATTACTTTATCCCTTAAATAAAGTAAAGGGAGTATATTCTCATGTGTTTTTTTAAGAAATCTTTTAAACTAAAATTAAGTTAGTATGAATAGGATTCCCTTAGTTTATCTCCTTTCTAGGGAAAAGCAAATAATATCCTATGTAAGTAGGAATAGTATAATTAAATGTATATAATTCTTCTCTTGCTTATAATTCTTTAAAAAAATTACTTTTAGGATAAATTATTTTTATGGTAAATTATATATGAAAGTAAGTAAACAAACAAGTAAATAATAGTTAATTATAAATAAATTGAGATATGCATGTATTGATATATGTAAGTTATGGAAATCACAAAGATGTATTGTAATTAATTAGTAAATTATTTCTACCTTTCTAATATTGTATTTAATTGTGTAAATCAAGAAATATTGTTTCTTAGAAAGATTGATAGAGCGTAAAAGATAAATGAAGTTAGTGATGAATATAAAGATTACCTTTGAATTTGATGATTTATCGTTAATCATAAAACGAATGTCTCTTAATCCCACCATGTCTCTATGTTCTCTTATGATTTTGAGAGGTTGTGGAAACTAGTGAATGGTCATCGTTTGGTATGAATGTGGGTATTGTTCGAATATGTAATCCTTATGTAAGTGACTATTAGAAGTCCTCCAGAGGCTAGGGGAGATTCTTTCTTGATGAGAGAATGATAAATCTTGGAGTTAATTGCTTTTGCATAGAGCACGTATGTGATGCTTATTAGCCATGCACAATATGTTCACCTTTTGATTGAAGTTTGTAACTTGAAAGTAGGAAGGATATGCCTCACCATGTTGTATTGAGTATGAGATTTGTGATTGTGCAAGTGGCTTTGTGCTTAATTTCATTGGTTTCGTAGTTTTCAGAAGGGGAGTGGCTCTTAATAGGGGTCCGACACACAAAGGGGCGCTAGGGTAACTCACTAAGAGTTTAATCAAGTGATAATCTAATTAATTAATTAGGGGTTTTGGGTAGTTAAAACACTAATCAAGATAGGATAATGCCTCACTCATGGTTCAAGTGCTTGTATAGGCTTGAGATGAGTCGAGAAGGCCTAGAATGGCAAGACCAACTGCCTGGTCCAATTGGAAGGAAATATTGGTCTCACATAGTTTGTATGGGGGTCCGGTGACTGGTAGAGGCAGCCAATGTAACCTAGGATGGGGATCTGGTAGCCTAGGAAGGTTACGCTAGGGTAACCCATAGCAAATTATGCGATGACACTCCCTCCTATGACAAATTTGTATTCTCTTGGTTCTTATATCCCCTTGGTTGTTTCTATGCCTCTGGAAGTGTTTAAACTGATTTGTTGGTGTTCCTTACTTGTTCATCTTTGTCATGTCAATCACTATGTTTTCTTATACCTTTGTCCATTTGTGATGTATAGTCGTAGTTGTTGTACTACTTTTTCCTGTATGTCATCTTAGCCTTGTGAATGTCTTTTGTTCATCATCTGTTATTGATGATGGGAACCTTTGTTGTCTCCTAGCATGGGGGGTGGGCCTTCGGGTACCACGCGGTTGGGTGGAACGTGCTTCGTTCTCCATTGGGTTCCCTTCTCTTGTACATGTCACGGTGATTTCACTTGTTTTGAGGACTTCTACATTGTATTGACCCTTGGAAATTGTTATACTTGTATTTGAATTGTACCATATGATGTATCATGTTCCATGTTTAAGTATGCTCCTCACATGTAAACAAGAAGATATCTTAATTTAGAATGTAATTGTAATGATGTATTTGATAAGTACACTATTATGTAATGGACATGAGGTAGTTGGTAATGCATTTGTAATTAAATAATTTGATTCAATTTAATTCCATGTATACGTCCAATGGTTGTATTTCTTTGATGGCTTAAATAAATGGAATGTTTAGATGCAATTTTCATATTGATATTAGAACATGTTAAAGGTAATGAATTTTAAATTTCTTGCTAGTTAGCAGTTGGGCATTAGTAGCATAGTCGCGAACCCTAGAGGATTTAGTTTAGGAAACTAGTAGTTGATATTCTCTTGCATATGTGTGAATGTTGCATTTTAAAATAAATAAATAAATAAATAAATAAAAATTGTTCTATTTTAGGTGATATTGTTTTATCCTCTAGGGTTTGGAGGTGGGGTGTTACACAAAACCTTCATGATGCAATGGTGGTTTAACTTGCTTCTTCCTCGAAACCCCAAAATTGTACCAAGTGTCATCACCATGTTGTCTTGCAAAGAGTTCTACTATCAGGGGAGCTATATTTTGTCATCTCCTTCTCCTACGAGTCCTTGAAAAAATGATGTGTGTTGATGTAATGAAAAGAAAGGATGTTCATTTCAAAAGGGAAATTCCAATTTTTTTGTGATCACCATCGATCTTTAGATTGAAAGTCCACATTTAAACTTAATGAATGACTACCACTAGTCACATGTTCGAACATGAGAAGGAACTAATGGTAGATGAGATTTTTATCTACTGAATTCTCATGATTTGGGGCTAATTTCTTTATTGTGCATCATTCAAACCATAATTTCTAAGTATTGGAGCTAATTGCTATTAATTTTTGAGGTGAAAAAGGGTTTTCTCAATGAACTTAGGCCATCTTGTGCATTGCATCCAAGTAAGTATACAAAAAAATATATCTACGAATTTGAATATGAAAGAGTGTGGATTGTTCGGTATTCTATGTTAGAGAAAGAAACATAGGTTTTGTAAGGGTATATGTCTTGCAAGGTGTGCTCCCTTGGTATCCCTGTGTTGTGTAGTGTAGTGATTGAGTTTGTGGCATGGCTTGATCACCTCCTATGGATTCATTAACTCTAGCAGTTACATCAGGCATTAACAAGTTGATCTTTCGGTGCAACAACAACTATCTTTGCAACAACTAGTATCAGAGCCTAGGTCATAGGTTTGAACACCTCACTTGTGCTAGGGGTATTTTTGTAAGGTGTACATGCTTGGTCTCCTTGTGTTGTACAGTACAACGCTCATGTTTGTGACATGGATTAGTTACCTCTCATCGATTCATTAACTCTAGATGTTGTATTAGGAATTAATAGGTTGATATTTTGTTGTAATGGTAATTTTCTTTACAATAATAAGTTGTCAAAAAAAAAAGAATTCTTATAGAAGTGAAAAACTTTGTAAAATCCCTCTCTTTCTTCCTCTAAAACCCTACATTAACAAAATGTCTAGAACATCAAGGGGCTATAAATGGGACTTGGATAACAACATCATTTCTCAACTCCCAAGATTAAGAAAAGGGCCAAGAATGGTTTAGGGATCAAGGATCCATACCAACAAGGTATTTGATACGAATGAGAATTGTAATGAACCCATAATTATAGTTCAAGGGTATGCATTGTTTAAAAATGCATACATAAAAGGCCTTTGCAAATAGGCCTATTTGTAATATTTGAAACCTTGGATTGGGAAAGGTGGTTGTGCCAATTTTTTTTGTTAATTTAGATTTAATAAGGGAAATTTCCAAGTCCTACAATCTAGACAAGAGGGAACTATATATAGTATATATGAAATGCCTCTTTCCTCTCTAGAGAGACCACATTTGTAGGGATTTTTTTATCAAAAACCTAGTGCTTAGTTTCCAATCAATTTGGGTGATCATAGATAATATAAATATATAGAGATAGCTACAAATTGAAGTGGCTAGCTTGCTTCTAGCCTAGATGGCATCATAGAGAATAAAAAATACTCCTAAAGGGATACCTGGACCCTTTTGGGTATGATATTATTAAATATTACTTCATTAAGACATATTTCTCCTTATGTCAAGTCTTGGGGTTGGATAGTAAGATTCTGATACTTGTCAACCTAATGGTACTTGTAGTATGCATCCAAAGTAGGGATGTCAACAATCCCTATGATTATGTTGGATATGCTATATAGGAGCTCTAAAAATCCATGTGTTGATTAAAGAAGGATATTAGTGTGATATACTTCAAGGGGTATTCACTCTTGTGACATATAATTTTGTATAGTGGAGTGCAAGTATGGTCTCCCTTGCTACAAGTTAGGCCCATGGATGAGCAAAATAGGATTTTTCTATTCTTGGAATGAACTTATATTTGGGATAAGGATTGTGAAAAATTCAACTACTTAATATTTATGGAATTCTTTATCAAGACTTTATTGCAAGTTATATGTTTTATGATGGATTGGGGGTTATTAGAGGAGATAATGAGGTTTCTAAGGATAAAGGACCTCACTCTGGAGAAGGGGATCAATCACAATTGGGTTGATTAATTTTTCTATATAGATGCCACAATAATAAGGGTGTATGGATCCCTCGTAGCACCGCATGTACTACCAAAAATGTACCTGAAAGAATTTCCTTCCTAGGGACCATATGAAAATTAAATAATTCTGATAAGAATAATTCAAAAAAATTAAGAAGCATGTCATTCTCCCAATTATAGTTTTGTTTTCTAATTTTGTAGTGACATAAATGGAGGGCATGGAGTTGTATGAAAAGTGGTTTCCTTACAATATGGAGCTAGACAAGGAAAGGAGATGTGACTCAAATATATTCATACATGGGTAAAGGGATATTTCAAAGATATCTCATTATCGTGATTATTTTTATAGTGTGGTAGATCTCATTCAGAACTACATCACAGAAGGCCAAGCTAGACAAAGGAGAGGATTATGAGTAAAGATCCAAATTGCAAAAAATAAAAGGAAGAGGGTTGATCCTTCTTTTCAAGGATCATGTTTTCATATCACTCATCTTATAGTAGGATGGGGTGATCCCACAAAACTACTTTACAATTTCTGGGAGATTATAATTTTTGTTGAAATGGCATATTTTTAAAAAATATAATGATTTAAGCCTTTAAAAAGTTCCATTTAAATAATTCCAATTGAAGAGGGTTTTATCAAACCACTTTAGATGAAACCTCTTTGGATAGAACCCCGCTAGTTTTAAACCATACCTATAACAGAGTCTCCTTTACACCTATCAAAATGTTGATAAAAGCCCGCTTTCGATTTACCTTTTGGGGGATCAAATGAATTCATTTAAAATCTATTTTTTGTAAGTATATATTCCTTATTATAAAGTTCCCAAAAAGTATAATTTTAAATAAATTTATTTTAATTATTATATTTATTGTTTATTTCTTGTGAATGTAGGTTTTTCACTGAAAATCAAGCTCTTTGTTTTGCAAAGGTGGAAAATTTAAAGATTATAAAAATAAATTTAAAACATATGAGTGCACTAGATATTGAAATCCTTGATCCAACAAAAAAAATAAAAAATTTGATACATACAAACAAATTTGTGTTATACAGTCCGCCTATTCCTGAATTTTAATTGGTTTGACTTTCAAACTTGATTAAGGATAAAATATTCAATTAAACACTATGAAACCAATTGGAAGCACTAGATATCATAGTTATAAATCTAAATTAAAAAAAAATAGAATTCCATCCTTCATGGAAAAAAGTTAAGTGTTATACGGTGAGCGTAACTCCTTAAAAATGGTGTTTACTGAAAAGAACTAGTTTTTGAAGGAGATGGAAAAAGAAGTGCTATCTGATTCCAAAAAATTTGAAAAAATAATATTTAGAATCTACACTCAAAATTTCACAAATCAATTGTTTGCATCATCTTCAAATTCCTCACAGTTTAGCCGCTATAGGTGCCCAAAAGTGAAGATTTAGTTAGAAAAAATAAATTTAGTGTATAGTTTGGCTAAATATTGTAAACCAGTATTGTGGGATCACCCAATGATGAATACCTTGGATAATTACAAAATTGTTTTGGAAAATGTGCCCATTATTGCATCAATAACCTCAGTTCCTTCTACCTTTGAAATAAATATACCATTAAGTCCTCAACCTATCACCCCATTGCAATAAATTGACCCCACTACTAGACCTCTTTTGATTACCCCATTGGACCAAATGATTTTTATGGTGATTCCCTTATGGTGCAAGAATTGAAAACCCATCCAAGTGTATTGATTGAGTGGCCTACATATGATATTTTTTCCATGAATTTTGAGATTGGTGGGAAGATTATTTATAACATCAGTGCATGAGCTTGTAAGGATTTATTGCTAGATGATCAACTTATAACAAGAAATGAATTTAAGAATATTATCCTTAAAATAAAGGAGAGGAACTGCAAGAAAGGGTCTCTAATAGAAGCCTCTTTGAGAAGGATAAGGAGGAAATAATTGAGGATTTTTTGAGGAACATGAAGTAAAAATAGATGTCATGACTCCATAGAGAAGACGAGAATTTCTAATAAATGAAAGATATCTCATACAACAAGGATAGGACACGTCCTTTACAATTGTATTTGATGCAATAAAAAAATGTGTGTGGGAAATATTGATGAACAATGACCAAAATAAAGCTCCAGTCTTCAGTGGATCAACCAAGAAAGAAACTATCCACAAGAAAGTGCTGCAACATGAGGTTGCATGAAAATTGAGAATTGATATAATCAAATTATGATCTATTGATTGATATTGAATTCATTAAATTTGTTGATCTAGATTATCTAATATTATTTACAATGTACAAGCACCTTTTATATAGGTAAGGTGTGATAAGGGATGATAACTACCCTTGATACAGACAAATGCTCAATGCAAATAATTAAATTCCTGAGATAATGCATGGGAAAACTATGAAATGCCTAGATAACTAAAAGTAAATAATGAGAAATGGCCTCATTGTAACTAACTTCTAGAAATGATAACTAGGTGTGCATGTGAAAATCTACATTTTTAGTTAAAATCCTAACACACAAAAAGCATGATTAGCATTTTAAAACAAAGTCAATAATCAACATGCTTCATGATGCAATCAAAATAACAAAATTATTAGATAAACTAATTGAAAACATGCAATAAAACATGAAGTCAATCATATCTCATAGTGGATTGGTGCTTCTATGGAAAGAAGCCCTTTCCCAATCCTTGATAGATAGGCTAAATGATAAAAAAAATTGAAGATGGAGCGAAGTGGACAAAATCAGTTCTCAATTGAAGAGAGTGACTTTGAATAAGCTTTGTGGATAAAGTTGTGGAGATGAAATGCTAAGATTGTGGAGTTGTGGAGGATTAAACCAATGGAGATGATCTTTATTTATAGAATATAGTGATATAAGAATCCCAAACATGGAGGATGTGGGACTAAAAACAAGCCAATGAAAAGAGGCCACTTGTCAACTTGTGATAGGTTGGAGGATGAGCACATTTTGGTCAATGTGCCAAAGAGAGGGAGATTTAAAATTTGAATTTGAGAGTTAAATGTTGAGTTTGACTTGTGCAAGGGACATGTAGGAGCTCATAAATTCCTTGTTGGATGTACATGTCAACTTGTTTTTGAATTAAAATTTAAGGGAATATTCCTCAAAGATGCCATGTTGAGTGAAAATGATGAATTTATAAATGAATTAAAATGATTTATTGGTGCAAGTGGGAAAAGCTAGAGGATGTGATGGGTGTTTAGATTAGGTTAATCAAGATTAAATTATCTTAGGTGATGATTAGGGGCTTTGACCCATTTGACTTAGATATTTTGATTTATTTAAATTAAAAGGGGGATAAAAGGTGATTTTAGACTTGATTAAATAAATATTTGATTTATTTAATCAAAGAGGATATTGTTAGGATCAAGTTGATTTATTTAATTTTAAATTGATGAATTTAGAATATTGACCAAATAAACTTGATTTATTTGATGAATGGATGAATATGACCTAATCAAATGCATTATGCCAATTTTGCATGTCTGCATTTTGTCCCTCTTTGAAGTAATGCACTTGTTGTGTTGGTTAGAAGAATAATCTTACCACAATAATTTTTTTTTTTAAATTCTAATTTTTCAGATGCCCCAATGGAAAGTACACTGGTACACTAGGATAACTTAAATCCTAAGTCAACTTATCATGTGAATAGGTCCTCACTAATGAATAGTAAGGAAATAAGCCCTTTCACACCAACACCCCCCAATAAGTGAAACTTAGGGAGTGTAGTTATTATTCAAATGATGCAATATGGAAATGAAATATGTGTCTTGGAAATGAGGCCATGTTAGTTACCTATGTACAACTAAAAATGCAACTAATCTTTCACAAATGGAGAAGAGGATAAAACCCAGTGGGACAAAACTCCTCTCCATAAAGGATATGTAATGCAAATCATGTATAAGTAATAGAAGAAGTGATGAAGGTCTCAACATCAATACCACACAAGAACTACATCCATCACAAGGATACAATATAATCAATAGCCCCCCGTAAGAGTGAAATATAGAGACTATATAGCCCCCCCATAATCTATAATAACCTACAAAATGGTAAGTTCTTGAAAAAAGATATGATATAATGTTGATAAAAAACTTATCTCCGTTTCAAAATAAATAAAACCAAATAGACATGTAGGAATTATTTCCATTATGGATAAGATTTAAAAGAAAGAAACATAAATATATATGATGATGTTTCTAAAAGTGTCTCATGTGTCTCCTTGCCCACTAAAAATGAAGATGCCATAGTCAAATCAGGAACATGATCAATCAACAAAGAAGATGAATAACCAAGACTATGTGGAAACTAATGTAGAACAAGATCCAAAGACAAATATGACTGCATAATAGCTATGCAATGACTATCATGAAAGAGGAGTGATAACCCCTTAAATGTTTCCTCCAAATGAAAATGTGAGACTCCACAAACATGCAATTTTTGATAGATATGAATCCAAATTAGGAAGACAATGAGATACTTGTTGTAATGAATCATTGGAATTTCTCAATGCATCACCAACAAAAAATGAATCTAGTCCTACTAAATAGGAATGATGGGAGCCACAATCAGTGACTCTACACAATGAATTACTAAAGGTATAGGTACAACAACTGCTTCTAGAGGAGGAGAAGGAAAATTTTAAGAAAACTCATCATCCTCATCTAAAGATTCAAAGTACTCCCAAACTCCCAAATAGTATCATCATAAAATACATCATTCCCTAGCACCACATCTGGGTATGTGCAGGATCATAATGGGCCAAAAAGTGGCAATATAATGGGTATGTGTAGGGTATGTACCAGTCAACAACTTTTTTTTTACCCAAAATTGATGAAAAGAAAAGGGGTTTAAAGAAGATTCTTAGCTTTCCACAAATATAAATTATTCTTTACATTGAATTTAATAAATAATTATTATTCATTTTCTATTTGAATTACGACTAAAGTCTTGATTGATAGGCTGATTGAAAAACATCTATAGCTTTGAAATGGTATCACATTTTTTGAATATGAAACATGCATCACATTCTATTCTTCACATACTATATGATTAAAAAAAATGAATTTCATGAAGTTTTGACCAAGTTACAGTGGTCAGATATATGAGTTTTTATATTTTTTAAAAGGTAATAAAAAAATCATAATTATTTACTTATGGAAAAATATAAAAATATGTCAGGGACAGATCCTCCACTTATATCTAAAAATCTTATAAAAAATATTATCATTTTATTGTGGTTAGGGTGATCAAATAGACACCTACTTATTTTTTCCCTGGAATTTAAGTACTACTACATTGAAATTTTAAATTTTCACCAATTTTTTTTTTCTAAAATAAACCTAGTAGTTTAGAAACTACATTCAATTTTCTACAAATTCTATTATTACATATTTTTTAAATAATATAGATAACTTATTCAAATGTTTACGTCAAGTTTCCTAACTCTGATTTTTTTTAATTTCATCACCACTTAAGGGCCTATTTTTTCCATGATGATCCTACACATACCCATCCTTTTCCACTATAACCAAGTTATCTCATAAGTTCATAACCTGTTCAATAAATATTTTTCATTTCTTTAAGATTCGGTAGTTGTTCATGATTAACTTCATCAAAATTTGTTGTGTAATTTGTTTCTTTTTCTAAAGTGGTTGAAGTGGATGCTTTTGAAGTTTTTATTGATATTACCAGTTTTTCTTTTCCCTTTTTAGACTCCTTTGTTATGATCTTTTATTCTCCTATGAATGTAGGTATGAAATCAAAGGATCTTGAAGCATTTTCCAATAATTGTGTAACTTCTTCAATATGCTTTTCTTTTTCTTTCTCAACATGCAAACAACTTTCAAGTTCAAGGTCAGCCTTTATTGTATACACTTTGTTATATATGTGATGAATGTCATTGTAACTTGGTTGTTTTGAAACATTATCATTATTGAGTTTCCTTTCAATTGGTTCTAAGATAAGCTTAGGTTGATTTTGAACATGTGGTTGTTGTGAGTGTGGATGGATGATAAGTTTAAGCTTAGGTGGTTCAATAATTAGAGGACTCAAAATAGTTGTAATGTTCATGACCTCAACACACTTGTCCTTATTTTCATTATCTCTTAGCGAAAAGGAGTCTAATGTCACTTCATCATCTTTGTCAAAGAAATTCACATCACTTATATTGTTTGAAATTCATGTTTCAATGTTCTCATTTCCTTGCACCATGATATTCTCCCTAGAAGGAGTGTTTTTAGGAGAGCAACAAACTAGATGTTCATGAAATTCATTGTTTGGTTCTTCTAAAATAATTTCATCACAAGTAGAGGACTGATCAATGGTTGGATTTTCTTGCTTATCAATGATGAAATCATTTTGTTAAATAATTTTTTCCCTATGAGAAGAGAGGAAAATAGGAATCTCACAACTCTCATCAATTGGATCTTCTAACAAAAAAGTATCTTCATCATAAATAGGAGAGATATTAGGAGAAGGACCAATTTGATTGTTATGATTGTTCATGATTTCATCCCTTTTCTCTAAGGTCTCATTCTCTTGTGCCATAATATCTACCCTAATATGGGATTCTTTAGGAGAGGATAAAATAATATTTTCCTCACATTCCATGGTTAGATTTTGTAAAGTAACTTCATCACAAATAGGGGAGTCATCAAGGGAAGGACAACTATGATTTTCATGCTTACTAATGATTAGATCATCTTTTTCAAATAGATATTTCCAAATGTTAGGGGCATTAGGAAGGAGAGAAAAAGTGCTATAAATCTCAATCATTGGATTTGTTAACACCAACATATCCTCTTTGAAAATGTGTTTTTCATGATCGTTCACGATTGTATCCTCTTTCACTAAAGCATTCTCACAAGTAGGGAATGTGTTGGGAGATAAATGGAGACTAGGTAAATCACTATTAATGATCTCATATTTTTGTGTCATACTATATTCCCAAGAGATACTAGGTAAAGTAGTGTTAATTATCTCATATTCTTGTGTTAATGATCTCATCTTCTTATGCCATACTATCTTCCCAAGAGAGACAAACCAAATGACAAGACAATGAAATTGAAGCATGAAACATGAAATGATTAAATGTAGATACCTTGGTTGTTGTCTTGTAATAAAAATATTCAATCTAACATGTAATGGACATGAATAATGTAGATCTTGATCCTTGAATAAGATATGAAACAAGGCTTTCAAGTAGATATTCAATGGTACACTCACAATGTTAGCTCAACAACATGCATGAATGCACTAAACGCTTGCCATGATGAAATGATATTGAATTGCTACAATAAATAATTGATAATATACCTTGAAATGTCTTTGATAATACTCTTAAAGTAATTTATAATTCTGTATTAAAACTATGTAAATTAATCCCTTATTTATACTAAATTAGGAGATTAACCCCAAAATTCAAACAAATCAAGTCAACACCAAATCCAGAGATAAACATTATTAAATTCCTGCCACAATGAAATTCAAAAAGGGGATCATCTTTAAGGGATGATCCATTCACAACCTAGGGTGAATGGGTCCTAGCATTATTTTCTAGTACCATTCCTTCGTTGATTGAAAGAATACTAAAAACCCCTTTAGAATCAACTAATAAAGGGGGTTCCTATAGAGGGAGGACCCATTCCCCACCTAGGGCGAATGGATCCTGGCACCATTTTTCAAGACCTTGAATTTTTGCAATTAAATTTTATGAAATTTAAATTGTGGGTGTCGAGATAGATCTTCGGGAGGTGTAACAAATAAGGCTTCAATTTGAATTAAAGAGGCTAATTAACTACAATTAACCACAATTAATTAAGAGGACCCTGGATAAATGTGAAATTGTGTTACAACACTTTACAACACTTAAATAAGGTACACATTAAGTTTATTTTATTAAAATAGGGCTCAAGATCAATGTGAATGTGTTAGAACACATTGCAACATTAAACCTAGGAGAAATTAGGTTAATTCAATGACAATTATCCCCAAATCAAGTAAGGAAAAATTATAATTTTTCCATTACTATAGGCATTGGTCAAAGTGATTCACATATTTTAAGGCTAAGTCAAATAAAATATAAGAAAAATAAAAATTTACTTTTAATGCACTTTACTATTTTATGCAAAAATCCACGCCAACTATAAATACAAAGCAAATGGAGGGTTTTGAAAATGATTTAGCTAGTCAATATTACCTTCTATAAAATTAGTGAGGAGAATCTATTTCAAAAGAATCATTTTAAGTACTAATATATTTTAAATGATATTATAGGGGATCCCACCTTGGCTTTTTAGAACCTAAATAGTAGAGGAGAAAAATAAAAAATATATCTCCTATTTGTTGGCCACTGATCTAGGGTTTTTTATCATAAAGATCTAGTTAACCTTTCAAAAAAATTATACAATCATTTGGAAACAACAACATAATGGTGACTCTATTGGGGACTAA
>VDFB02268535.1:0-103584 GCA_007258455.2 Sequoia sempervirens
AGCTTTTAATTTAATTTTTACTTCATTCCTTGCCTTGGGCGTCCATCTCCTAATTAGAATTCTAAAACGCTTTTGATGCTCTTTAAAACAACTTCAAGTCATTGACTAGGTGCCATGGTACCTTTTTTTACGTCCCCTTCACCCTCAACTTTAAGTTATAAAGTAACTTTATAATAATTCATTTTCGAAGGGAAAGCAAGTATTAAAAATATTTCAACCTTAGCAAATTGATGCCTCGACTGAAAATGCTGCTGAGAGAGAGACCTAACCAAGTCCAGCTTACCCGAAATAGACTTACTATTTTTTGAAAGTACTAAAAATAGCAAGTAGTACCCAAGACTCAAGCTGAAGAGAAACTGAGATGCTCAAAGGGCTCACTGAAGACTAAAGCTCAGTACTAGACCCCCTGCTAAAAATAGTAAGTGTATCAAAATCAGACTAATCCGAAAGAGGACATCGGAAATGGGGATATTACAGTCTGCCCTTCCCAAAGACTGCTTTTCCTCAAGCAATGTCAATAAAGCCTTGCAACCAACAATTAGATCCACACCAAAACCAGAAATGATCCCAGGGTCCCAAGTAAATCTAGGAGGTTTGTAGCACCATCTACTCAAATCTCTATCTTGCATGGTACCAACACATGGGGCCTCCTGAAAACTCCTATAAGAGTGATAAAATACCGCAAAGACTCAATCCACTCCTCAAAAAAATGACCCTCAAGAGAACCAAACAGATGTGCCACAAGAGTAAGCTCTAGAAAATTAACACTAGCTCTCTCATCCCAAATGGTAGCTGCTCTAAAACTCAATGTGAATCTAAAGTCCCAAGTGGATCTCAGATAGGAACCACCATGTTGAAGCCGCACCACACTGAACATCACTGTCAACCCAATGTGCCTAGACTGCACTCTCCTATCCTGGACCTCCAGAAAGTAAAATTCATCAAAGCCCATACTGAAATCCCTGAAAATTGCCAACCAAGTAATGCCTCTATTGCCGCCAACAACATTCATGACATCGACACCCAACCACCATGTGTCCAAAGAATGGTTCAGAACATGCCAACTCACCCAAACTACTGCAATCAATAAGCCATCATCTGAAACAATGTATGCCCTCGCCATGAAGTAATTGTAGGGAGCGTCACTCACCAAAATGGAAACAGCTAATGGGAGCATCGAGTCCAGAAAGGTACTCACAACCAGCTGCCCAAAAGCTTGCCCAAGCTCAAAATCAATCTGCTCATCAAAAAACGTCTTCAAAAACAACACAAGAAAATGAGGGCAGCAGTAATAAATCCGGGATCCCACTGGATACATGGGAGAGGTAAACAAGGAATTAGTTGAAGAACCATCCCCTAGTACCAAATCATCACTGTCAGCAAGGCTCATCCGGGTACAACTCAACCGCTAAACTAGAGGAACCATCCAACTCATCTACGGATCCAAAATCGAAGTCATATGCAAGTTGATCAGAAGGTGGGCAAGGGCACCAAGACTGGAAGCAAACCCACTAGTCCATTCTTGAGACAACACTTTATGACTAGAAACTGCACCTAGGTCCCAAACCTTGCTATTTTCACCCAATGCAGTGCTACAACTAAGAGTAATCTCATCATCCAACTCAAAAAGAGGATTGTCATACACCATATCAACTCCTATCTCAAACAAGGGATTATCAAAAAGCAACTGATGACTACCCTCAAAAACTGATAGTGAATCCAAATCAGCAAGGCTGCTAGGTCCTTGCTCATGCTGAAATCTAATTTGTTCTCAAGAGCAAGATCAAGACCATCATCAACATCTATGCCATCAACCATGCATAATTGTGGAGTTGAAGTTGGAGCAACTCTTAAGTCAAAAGTAAATTCATCCCAAACAGGTTCCTTGTCATACTTAGGTACCATCTCACCAAGATCCCATGTATTAAAAGGCTAATTGCTTTGTTCTTTGTGCTCCTCCTATGATGTTGTCTTACTAAATAAATCATTCACCCACTCATCACTATACATGTAAGCACAAGAAACTCCCTCCACAAATTGATCCTGGAAATCAAGATTCAAACCTCCTATGTCAACATCACTGCAGTCATCACGGCAGTCATCACTGTTTGTTGTTTTGAAGGCCTCATCAATGATGCCTCCAACAATACTATCATCCAAAGGTGTGATATTATTTTCAGCGTTGCCTAGTGTCCATGGTTTCACTGGATAGCTCGAGTGATGCATTAAAGGCTGTTGTCATGCCTTTTCCCTTTCGTTTGTTAGAATCCACACGTGGCCCACCATTAGACATCCCTCTCAAAACCACACTCTTACCCTCGGATTGAAATTTCAACTCCAAGGTCTGAAAGCTTAGAGTAAACTCCCCCAAAGAGCATAGCCACTGAATGCCCATAACTACATCTATGTCTCCTATGTTCACCACATAAAAATCCTCCTTAACCTCATAATTTCCAAACAGTATGCTCAACTACGGAACCACCTTAGTGCACTGAATAGTAAACCCATCAACTACCATAACGTGGAATTCGCTCACCTCCTGTGTCTGAAGACCTCTACGTGCAACTAAGCCCTCATCTATAAAGTTGTGAGTAGCCCCTGTATCAATCAAAGCCACCATACGCTGCCCGTGGAACACTCCTCTAATGCGCAGTGCCTTGTTCTCATGAAAACTATGAAGTTGGGCTAGCGTCCCATCGTGGTCCCACACCTTACCACTCTCTTCTGATGTATTTTCACCTTCACTTTCTTCAGAAACAGCTTGTTGGCCTGCTTTTTCTGATACACCTTCTTCGTCAAATTGGTACTTAATTAGAAGCAATTTGGTCTTGGTTGAACATTTGTGACCTTGGGTGCTAGGTTCCTTGCATGTAAAACACAATCCCTTCTTTCTAAGCTCGTTCAAGGTCTCATTATCTATCCTTGTGTAATTTTTTCTTAGGCTACTCCTGCTGCTTGGTGTCAATTTTCTTATCTTTTTCTTTCTTGTGCAGCAAGTCCTTGGACTCAAATTCGTTCTTAAAAGCTGAAGATTCCATATCCCTAGCTTTTTTAATGGCTTCCTAAAGGGTAGCTGGATTGAAAGCTTTTATCCAACCCCTAAGAGGATCGGAAAGACCATCTATGAACAACACTATAAGTCTCCTCTCTAAAATATCTGTCACAAGCATTGATAACTTCTGGAAATCTGCAATGTATGAATCAACCATTCCCAACTGTTTTAAGCGTGCTAGCTCCTTGAAGTGCAACTCGGGGTCCTTCTTGTCAAACCTTTCAATCAATCTTTCAGTGAACTCTCGATAAAAAGTGATTTGGGCATGTCCCAAAGTCACCATTCCATTGTACCACCATTCGTGAGCAATACCATCAAGGTCAAGTCTTGCTGCCGAAACCAGTCTATGAAGTCAAGGGTTTTTGTCCTCACTCTAATTTCCAGACCTCCTAGTGAAAAACCAACAGCATCTCCTTATACAACTAAATTCATCCATAGCAAATGAGGCTTCAAAATGAACAATAAAAGCTCAATGACAAATTAGGGCGACTCAAGGCTTAAACCCTAAACCCTCTTTAAAACCAACACCCTATTGATATTTGCTTTTGATTTAAATTAAATTTCAACTCAAACATTAGCTTTTAATTTAATTTTGAAATTTAATTTTTACTTCATTCCTTGCCTTGGGCGTCCATCTCCTAATTAGCATTCTAAAACGCTTTTGATGCTCTTTAAAACAACTTCAAGTCATTGACTAGGTGCCATGGTACCTTTTTTTACATCCCCTTCACCCTCAACTTAAAGTTATAAAGTAACTATATAATAATTCATTTTCGAAGGGAAAGCAAGTATTAAAAATATTTCAACCTTAGCAAACTAATGCCTCAACTGAAAATGTTGTTAAGAGAGAGACCTGACAAGGTCCGGCTTACCCAAAATAGACTTTACTATTTTTAGAAAGTACTACAAATAGCAAGTAGTACCCAAGACTCAAGCTAGAGAGAAACTGAGTTGCTCAAAGGGCTCATTGAAGACTAAAGCTCAATACTAGACCCCGTGCTAAAAATAGCACTTACTAAAAATAGTATGTGTATTAGAATTAGACTAATACGAAAGAGGCCATCGGAAATGGGGACATTACAGGTTAGAAGGTTGTTCATTGAGTTGACAAGTTGATATCCATTTGAGGTGAGCTCAAGAAGACTATCTCCTAAGCGTTTACAGTTCAACTAGGGAGCACACATTATGGTTACTTAATCTCTTGATCTCTTCCCTTTTCTCTCTTCCTTGCCTGCTCACTTTCTCATAGGTTTTTTCAGTAAAGTTAACATGCCATCCTGCAGTCCTAATTTTTCCATTTATTTCAAAAGAAAGGAGCAGATCTAGGTTGTGTTCAATTGATTTCATAGGGTACAGATTATTACCATGGACACACACGTGTGGCTCACACTGCCACTTTTAATGGTCAGATTTCTGGCTATTGTCTTAGCCATAGGAACCACACCCATAGGTTTTGCACCACCTTTTCTTGGCTGCCATACCCTGTCTAGAGACTTTGTGGGGAATTAAAATTATGTTATACTCTTTCTTTTTCAGGTGTAGAGTTAAGGGTTCTTGCACTAGAGGTACCATTCATTCTACTAGGCCTTTGATCTTCCATAGCTGATGAATAGCATATCCCCCCTTGGGTGTCGGAAGCACACTCAGATCCCACTCCTCTCTACAGCCCCAGAACAAGGGTTATGCCAGCAAGCTTTAGAGCGGTAAAAAAGAGTCCCTGTGTTTACATGGAGACACATAATTGTATATTTAATTATGATGTACAATGTCCAAGGAAGGACTTAATTCTATGGATCTCTGATTCAATCTCAGTTTATATTACATGCAAATTGAATATTCTGATATACTAGTACATTATACAGTGAAGAACCAATTGGGTAGAGAGAAGAGCTTGATTCCAAGCACCGACAAGGGTTATCCATGTATGATTTGGACAAATATGTTAGTCTGAACTATTGTCAGCTGTACTGATTTGAATAAAACCACTGTAAGTAGTTTAAGGCATAAAAGAGATGTCATCACTGCATTGTCAGTCCCCATCAAGTATAGTGATAGAATCTAGCCTGAGCAAAGCCTACGCACTGACAATGGAGTTGGGTAACCATGATGGTTTGTCATTAGCAGTATAAATATGTCCACATGCGGATGTCTTCAATAGCCTACTGCAATAAATGTCTCCTATATTTGCTTACCTTTTGGATTACAGTATTACATGTTAGAAGGGAAAGTTAATATGTGGCTCTTGTTTATTACCAGCTTGCATGCATTTTTAATTGTACTTTTAAATGGGTGCAAATGTTGAAGCATGAAAGAGTACCGAATTGGTAACATTTGAATAAGGAGATGCTTTTTGTTTGTCCACTACAATGAAGTGCATGGTACTTTACACTGGTATATAAAGAATTTTTGCCACAAAGTCATAAGTCTAACAAGTCCTGCTTCCTGTTGTCTGAAATAATTGTAATTTTAAATTTTCCCATTTTACAAATCATCCATTCCAGCCCAAGTTGAAAGGAGAAATAATAAAGAAAACGTGAAACCATGATTCATTATAGTCAACTTTATATCCAACTCAACGAAGTTATACTAAAGTGAACAAATGGAAGTGTATTGATCCTATTTTTATGTGAACAAGGAATTTAAAGCCTTAAAAGAGTAGTAAGTCACAATGCTGTACTCTGAATTTGATGTGGCCAATTTAGGGTTTAATGCCCTTCAAAACAAATTATTATTCTCTAAAGAATCATGGGACATTTAGAGACTGACCACGTACAGTAAGTAATCAACCACAGGTCATGGGTTAAGTGATCTGCACAGAAGATAATTCATTTTCTCTCCATACATAACAAAAATAGAAAGCAATAAATTGAGTTTCATTCATTCTTTTGATAGCCAAACACATTTTTTAATTTCAAAGGAACTTGGAGTTGAATGATTCTATAATATTAGAGTATTAAATTCAACTTTTATCTTTTCCTCGGTAAGTAAACATATTTAATTGCAGAAATGACCATACTTGCCAGGGAAAGGGGATGATAAATTGTTGAGCAGATCTCAGCTCATCTCTGATTTTTCAATTTTTGCATAATAATAATGCAAATGTTCATAGATCCCATAATTGTAACAAATTCACCACAAAATCTAATTTTGATATAGGTTGATTTTCATTCAACAGATTGCAGGCTTTGTTGAATAAATGAGCTGGTCAATGGTGTAGGAAATAATAACCACAATGCTTAAGGTCAAAATGTTATAAAACCCAGGATATAAATAATTGTTTCTAGAAAAGATATTTTTCCTCAAAAGGTGATCAGACTTTTAACCACAATAAATATTTATAAGAATCTATAGTTTAATTTAATGATTTTCTTATCAAACAACATCCTATATTATAGATAATTCAATAAGTATGAAAATACAATTATAGAGGCAGGTAAAGTGATAAAAAACCTCGAGTTTGTAGCCTGAAAAAGCTTCAGGAAACTGCTCTGCCATGATCTCCATGGCTGCCTGAAAGGCAACCACCTGAAGAAATAGCAACAAACTATTATCAAGAAGGCTTTGCCAAGCTGCAAATGTAATACAGTGATTAAATGCATGGGAGAGAGACTAATTTCAGAAATAGCTGAATAAATAAGTAATCACCTGCTTTCCCATCTGTGGTGCAATGACAGCATAGTTATTTGACTTCCGTACTACATCCAATAGTTTTTCTCGGTCTCCTCCAGTGGTGCCCATTACAAATGGCACACCTATTCTACAATAAAGTTCCGCATTTTCTACACAATTTATGGCAGAAACCTGGACTAAGTCACTAGCATATATATTTTAATTGAATAAATAGAAGTCATGTCTACCAGTTCTCATTCTACCGATAGTGCTAACTAGTTACAAGCCATCTTTACATGAACTTGGAAAGATTAACCTTTCATAAAACAAAAGAACTTCTATTTAGAATAGACCATGAGTCATAGAACTTGAGCAAAAATATTCCTTTACCAGAAATTGTGCGATGCTAAACTACATGCTTGAAACAATTTAGGGAAAGGAAAAGTGAATGTCACTCACCATTCACAGCAGAAGGAGCTGTGTAGTCGACTACAACTACATGAGGATACTTCTGAAGGATAGAATCAAAGACAGCATCTTTTTCTGATGCACTGCGTACATCAACTTCCACATCTCCTATCTGGACCTTTTGATTCCCAAGATGAGGACTGGTGAGAGACAGAGGAACAAGCTGAAGACCAGCGGAGAGTGCTGCTTCTGCCACTGCTCTGCCCATGTTTCCAGCACAGCCATTAACCTGCCAGAAAATCAGTGCTTGAGATTTCAATTAACCTGTGCAAATATAGGCTAAAACACAGTTACTCTGATCCCCAAAGTCACAGCAACCATTCCAAAAGTGCCCTTTAATTAGATGACAACAATATGTTTCAGGATAGACTGCAAGGTGATGACACTAACTAAGATCGCCCAAGTTATAAGCATTACTCGGTGTTGCCTCTTAGCCTAGATGAACAATCAATAATGAGGGCAAAAAGGGTCAAAATAGCTAAATTAGTTAGATATTCCTTAGAGATCTGAATTGAAAACGGATGTTGAGACAACATAATACGTGTGAAAATAATATAATACTGGAGATAACAATTATTACAAGTTTTGCAAATAGTCTAAAAAAAGCCTTAAACCTTAAATCCTAACAGCTTTCATGAAAAAGCATACAGCAACAAATGCAGTTGACGTTGTTGGAACAGGTTTTGGAGAAACTCCCAAAAAACCATATTAAAACTTATCAGGTTTGCAACTAGAATATACAACAATAATATGCAATTTACATTGTTGGAACAGATTTTGCATAAAACCAAAAAATAAAATTCCTTAAACCCTAGAACCTACCAGCTTTCAAAATTCAACACATAGTACTAAATTCGCAACTTACATTGCTGGGAAAGGTTTTTGTATAGAAACCAAATTAAGACTTTAAACCTCAAGACTGCGTAGAGCAATGAAATTCAAGTTACAATGCTGAAACAGGGTTTTGTACGTTAACACAATGAAGGCATTAAACCTTAAACACTTACGGATTCCAAGACACCGCATTTGTCAACGAAACCCAGTTTACATAAATGCAATAGGTTTTGCAGCAAAACCTCGAAATTTGCTTTCCCAACCGAAACTCAGCTTTCTAATTAGAATACCGGAATAATGTGCATTATACATTGCTAGACATGCTTTAGCAAGAACAACTAAAATTAAATAAACTTTGACAACTTTCAAAACACTTCATACAGCAATGAAATGCGTTAAACCCTAAACCCTATCTGCTTTCAAAGACAGCATACAGAGTAACCACAAATGAATATGGTGTAACCAACTTACCATGACAGGAAATGGGGTCGTTGTAGCTGTAGAAGTCGAAGCATTCTCAAGTTTTTCGGCATTTGCAACGCACAAACAGGTGGAGTTTCTCTTCGTAGTTAATGAAGATTGCTTCACTGCCGTTGATATCAAAGGACGGGCATTTCTAACCCACCGTCTGTCCACTACTCCGCTGCATAAATGATCTATATTTTGCAGCCCTGTTAAGGAAATCTGAGGAGCATTGACAGCCTTCGCCAGCATTTTTCACGGTCAGACGTCTACAAGAATTTTAGTCGTAATTGAAACCTTTTGTTAAATATGTTGGTTTCGTTTTGTAGGAAAAGTGTGCATAGAAATGGTTGGTATGTTCAAAAATTTCCACGAGTTTTAAAGGATTTTGACTATATGTAAGTTAGCATGGTAAAGGATTTTGACTATATGTAAGTTATTAAGGAAGTGTATTTTTTATTGTCTATATAATTTTGAAATCCATATAATCTTATTTGTAATATTTTTTAAAAAAAATTGTATTACATATTTTCTTATAGTGAATTGAAGGAAAAATATTTTTAACAATTTTAATTTTGAAGATTTTGTAGTTGATTGATTCCTTGTGCTTGTATGAAATGAGATGAAAAAAGCTTTTTAGTTGTTCAATTATTTCATTCTTACACATCGAAACAAGAAGTTAGTGGACTTATATCATAAATGCATGGTCGGTCGGATGTAAAAGGTACATATTATAGAATACTAAAAGTTTGTGTTAAGCAAAGGAATTATAGATCAAGGAATATATTATTGGTAACATGGGAAAATCACTTGATGTAGTAATATATGAATATCAATCATCCACCTATACACCATGAAGATATGAAAATATCAAGTTTGAAGTTCTTTTCGTAAAACATAATCTATGAAAATAGTAAAAAAATAAAAATTGAAAGTTTATGTAGAGAAGGTTGCATTGAAAGTTGTGTACTTGTACTCATTATAAGGAAAGAAAATATGGTTGAGACTCTTCTTTTTTCTTGATAATTGTGTATGAATTGTGTTTCATTCTTGAATATCGACCGAAGGAGAATGGTGGTTCTATCTAACGACCCTTTATTGATTTAACTCTAGATATAGTTGTAAAAGTTAAGCCTTGTCTTTCTATTTTACCTATATCAATTGTGGCTTTGTTAAAATAAAGGATGCCATTAAACTTGTATTAGATCACAACTATACTTTTATGAGGGGTATAGTTGCTAAACAATTAAGCCAATTTTCATTTTTAATATAGCAATAATTGAACATTGAAGAAAATGGGTATATTTGTGCAAGAATGGAAACATAACCAAAATTGAAATGTAACTAATTTATCATTCAATATTTGTACATTTCAGACACTTTAGATATTTATAGAAAAATTAAGCATAAATCTTTATTAATATATTTAAGATATTTTCAAACTTCTTGTAGTACAATTAACTGAGCCAAGAGTAAATATGTTTGATACTCAATATATCCTACACAACAATTTAACTCTTGAAAATCAAGAACATACGCATCCTTCTCATAACTGAAGTGCACTCAAATTAGTTAATTATTTTTTATGCTAACCTCACCTTGCCAGCTATATTAGGGGTTGAACCATGTACAGCTTCAACTAGCACAAGTCCACTCTCTCCTATGTTACAACTATAACACCATACATGTCAAACAACATAGTTTTTCAGAGCACTTATTCTAGAATAAGGGGCATGCAAGGTAAGACATTATGCTAAATTACCTTGGTGTCAACCCCAAGCCTCCAATAAGACTAGCACAAATATCACTATTAATGTCACCATACAAGTTAGGCATCACCGGGACATCAAAGAGTGTAGGATTTTTTACATGGTGCAAAATAGAATATGTATTTTACATTGTCAATGCAACAACTAAAGCCAAATGATTTTTCTAACATCTTGTAGGAGAGAAAAAGTGACAAAATTACAACTAATGTTTTTCAAAAGAAACTCAACGAAATGTTATGTTGAATATGGATGCAAAAACACTACTTATTCATCATATACTAATTACAAAGATAGAGCATTTGAGTATGAGAAATTAAATAGCAATGATTCATTAACAATAGTCATTATGTAGATTAATGTAGAAGAATTAAGCATACACACACATAAACAACTCGAGTTTTCCAAGAATTTAATATTGTTCAAGTGACTTTAAAATTTTGAGACTTCCATAGAAACCATATAAAGAAATACTAATATTGAATTGTATAGGACAATTGATACCTTAATACACCAATTTTATCCATAACATGTCTTCTTAAATTGAGAATGATACGAGGATAACATTTGGAATGATTTTATGGTGTAAAACCTCTCATAAAGCATGTAGCTTGGAGTTAGCATGGCATCATACTCTTAGACATCAATAGGTCTATCAACTCTATTCCTTAAATATAAATAGAAAACATTTAAGAATTTAATCTTGCACATTGTAATTTGCAGGCAAAGCATTAGAGAGAAATCAAGGATGAGGGACATAACTTGGAGGGACTCATTAACACTATGAGTCTAATTTAATTTTAAGGTAATAAGACATTGTAATTTATGGATTCAATAAATGTCTTTAATTCAACAACAACTAATCCAAATGATAATCTACTACTAGACACCCATGAATTCATTTCAAATTTCAAACACAATATGATGTTTAGGATAAAACACAATGATGAAGCACATGACTATTGTCAACTTACATGAAAATTGAAAAAATAGAACACCAATAAAGTTATCAAGGGTTGTTGGGGTAGTGGGCCTAGCTCGATTGGCTAAAGCATCATGTTGCAGGCAAGAGGTCACAAGATTTAGTCTCTCCACAGTCCCCATGGTATCGGAGGGTGTGTCATGTCAGCGTCACCGATCACATGAAAAAAGTTTACCATGTGCACTGCAGTTTATAGGGGGCTACCCGATTCTTGCAATCTAAAAAAAAGTTATCAAGGGTTGCTAATCATAATAATAGGGGTTCATCGATTCATGTAGTCTAAAAAAGTTTATCGAGGGTTGCTAATCATAATAATAGGGGTTTATAATCCAAGAACATTGTTGTTCCACTAAATAGCTTTAACATTATAAAGGTATTTGTGAGTTCTTCCTCATGGCATATTGAAGAATAACATATGAACCAACCAACCAAAACATTCTGATTTTGACAGAAATAGCACTCCAAGAACTTCCAAAGCAATAGTTTGGTTATGAAATAATGTGTTAATTGTTATTCACTCCTTAGTTTTATCCAATTTTGATATTATAGACCAAGTCCATTCTTCATAAAGAGTAATCTTTGCTCATCCCTATTCTTTTTTTAGCATGTACAACCAAATATCACTCTATTTCAATAGTTTGGTTATGAAATAATGTGTTAATTGTTATCCACTCCTTAGTTTTATCCAATTTTGATATTATAGACCAAGTCCATTCTTCATAAAGAGTAATCTTTGCTCATCCCTATTTTTTTTTAGCATGCACAGCCAAATATCACTATTAAAATGAGAAATTTGAGAACCCTTTCATAAATTGCAATCTTTGCTAGTCCCTAATTTTCTATTTAACATGCATTGCCAAATATCACTCCATTAAAAAGAGGAATTTGAGAACCATCTCAATGTTAATAATGTTGCTATGAACAGTTCAGTTTGCAATAAATAATCTGAAGCTTATAGGATTGTGTTCATCATACAATCTTGCACCAAAATAGTTTAGGCAGAGTGAACAAGTTGTATCCCACATTTCCCACATTTCAAGGTGACTGCATAAGAAAAGACAACCACAAAACAGTCTGAGATAACCTTTGGGGACTTAGAAAACCTTAACGAGAATCCATTAAATTTAAGAACGAGGAACTTTTGCATAATCTCACATCCCTAGGTTAGTTACTTCCACGGTGGACGACAGTGGGGAAAAATAAAGAAAATTAAAATATAAGTGGGAGCACCTACAAAAGATTAATGAAGTGAGCCATCTCTCATATGGCAAGAGACTACCCATTAACCAGTGATGGCATGGGAGGAAAGATAGGTTATTATGCCATTAATAAGCCATGGCATATCTCCCTATTCTTGTCCAATCTTCACGCAGATGGTCGATGAAAGCACAAGGTTATACTCGGAGAATAGAGAATGGGAAACCAAGGAAGCACTGGCAGTGGTACATAAACCAAGTGGGCCATATCCTTCCTCTGAATTTGAGCACTCATCGATACCTGTAACCGTGAAGAAGATTTTCAATCTGAAAGTATATTTCTTGATAAAAAGAGATGCTTGGGCCGACACTTTCGAAGGCATATTATAATTGCGGGAGAGTTCAAGGTCAAATTTCCCGGGTATCATATACTTGTCACCTGATCTATTTAAAATCTGTCTTGTTATAATAAATCCAATTTCTTGGTCAATTTTGTGTGTGTAGTTACGCTGCCAAAACCGTCAAAGCTAAGATTGGGAGAAGCAAAGGAGAAGGCACGTTTAGACGAGTTTCAAAAGGAGTTGGTTCAGCTAGTAGCTCAATTGAATGGAGATCACACTCTAGACAGCTACTTGGATGAGCTCCCCGACAAGGTGTTTGTGAAAGAATTTGTACAATACATTGAGCGCACGGTAAAACACTTCTTTCAGGCATGCGAAAAAAGCGAGAATGGATGGCGAAGATGAATCACATATTGTGAGGCTTCCATGTGAGATGATAGAGCCTTTGAGAATCCGTTTGGCAATAAGAAATATGATGTCCTGCCTTGCCTATGGCACTAAACCTTATTCTCCAACCATGTGTAGCGGCATGTGACCCTGAGTTGGAAGTCTCAAGCAGCATATTTTCTCACAGCCAACCCTACGAATGGATGCTCACATAGAGCCTCTACTCCTTCCCTTCCTCCAGTCACAATGGACGCTCACATCGAGCCTTTACTCCTCCCCTTCCTTTATTCCCTTAAGAAGTGTCCACGCCCTGCTCCTCACTAAACAAGGGTGTGTCCTTGCAACTTGTCTGGATGATTATGGGCAGCTCAAAGTACCTTTTGGCATAAGATATACTCGAAAGGTTCAGATTATCATAAGCAACGAACTCAGACAAGGATTATTCTTGCACAACATATGATGCTAGCTGCGAAAATCACCATGAAAACACCATAATCACACCATATGAGGGCTCTTCTTTTTCCCACGCTATGTGACTTTTGTTGGCACCACTTTCTTCTTATCAAGAAGCTATAAATCCATAAAACTTCTTTCAATGCACTACAAATAAATAAAAAAGAAATATCTTAAATTTATTAGTACACAAAAAAAATTCAATATTTAAAAAAAATTGAAAGAATTTCAAAAAGAAAAAATCATCCATATTCTATTTTAAAAAATAATGTATATCTCTAGAGAAACATCTCTTGCAAAATAAATAGATTTGAAATGTATTTAAGAACTACTTTGGTTGGTGTTAGAGTCGGTACGACAGTGGAAAAGGTGGACAAAACAAAATATCTTCACATTTATTGCAAAGATTGCAATCTCATCGGCCACAGGTGGAATAGATTGATCTTGATATTTCATTTACTCATTGCCTATATTTATCGATGGACAAAGACACAGAATACCAATGTAAAAAAGACAATATACTGATGGAAGGGATTTGAATATCGACAAAAGGGAGTTGTATATCAGCGTGAGACATGTTTCAAGCTGAAACTTAACATTATATAGCCTATCAATTAATTAAGGTTTGGAGGTGTGACTTATCACATAATTTGCCACATCAACACGTCTAGTGAGAAGTGTTCGAAAATTAAATTTTTAAAAGTTCGATTGAAATTTAATCATGGTAACCCTAATAGTTGAACAAAAAAATGTGTTGTTAGTAGAATATTATATTTTTATTTAAAATATAACTTATATGCAACCTAAATGAACCAAATACCTATCAGTAACTATATTTTTTTGTTATCTCTAACTTTTATTTCCAACACAAATGGACCAATAGTTGAATGCTAAATTTTTTTGACAATTCACATTTCATGAGAAAATACAAGGTATTTGTTGAGCTCACTTTTTATATTTGTGATAGGACAAACTATCAATATGAAATACTTGAATGCATATATACTACTACCCCAATAGTTGTGCATGTAAGAATAATAATTTTTCATTATGACAAGAATACTTGTTTAAATGAGCATCTTATTTTATAAATGACATACTTATAGTGGATAGTCATGATATTATATTTGAAACAAAAAATTATTTATTTCACTTGTTAATCAATGCATTTATGTTTTTTATATAACATCCATAGGTTCCCAAGTATGGGTCCATCTTGACCAACTTTTGGTTTTTTTTTACATATGAACTAATTATTCATAATATATAGTATAAATATGTGGCAAGATTGAATAGTATAAGCACAAATGTTATAACAACAATTGGGCCCTCCACAACTTATTGAAATTATAAAAATTATTTTATGTTATATATATGAGTTCAAAAAATAAAAAATAAAAGATATGGTTTTAATTTATTTTTTAATAAGATATAGATTGTTATTATAATTTTAAATTGATAGGAAGGAAGGAATTATTTTTTAAATCGACATTAGTGAAAATTTATCTTGAATTTTTGGAGTTTAATAATGAATATTTTTAAAAATATTTAAGATTTTAGATTTTGTAATGTTATATATTTTGTATTTTCTTAGTTTTAATTGATACTAAGTTTAGATTAGTATTCAGTAAGTATTTTGACTATGAATAATTTGTATGATCAAACATATTACTATAAAACAAATAGTTGAAATAATGTATATTTTCAAGTCTAATATATTAGTTTAAAAAATAATAAATTGAGTTGTAGTACATATATTCACCATGTACTTATAAGTTCATCCTGAATGTTTTTGATTGATTAAGCAGGGAAAGGGCCCTGATCCCTAACAAAAGCAATACATCAGTCCAACAAACAACCACTAGACAAAACAACAAAACTGAGGAAGCAAAACAAGAAGAGAACCACTACCCCAAAACCCAACCAACCAAAAACCACATTACCCTATACCAATTGCATCAAACATTATATATCTATCAAGTGTCCAATAATGATATAACCAGTCCATAATATCAACCATCCACATAAAAAGGTTATATAAGCATAACCTATATCAAGTTCCCAGTAAGTTACTAAAGTTCCAAACAGAAATTAACTTAATGCAGTCTTGGCACATAAGGTCGTTACCACTGAAATACCACTTAACAAAACAAAAAGACATCATCACAACAAGCAATAGAAAGCAATAAAAATAAGAGCTGAGGACTAGGAATCCTCAATTAGGCTCCACGCCTTCATCAGGTCCTCAACAGAATCTTCAACACTATTTTTGACCTCCATCTTTCCTGACAGATCAACATCATCCTTATATTCCTTCTTCCTTTGTTGTTTCTTGATTTTTCCTTGTCCCGAGATGGTCGCCATAACAAATTTTTCATAATCGCATCCATAACCCTGCACATGTTCCACACAACATACTCAAGAGCCTGAAACCTACTTGTATTGTCCTCATTTTATACCATCTTCTCTAGGATCACCAATCTTTCCTCAAGCCTTTGCACTCTAGTTAATTCCAAGCTCGTTTGATAATCCTTCGAGCTCTCTAGTTCCATTGTAGTTGTTCCTTTATCCTTATTCAATTAAGTGTCCTCCTCAACTTCTTGCACCTCGTCCTACTGATTGATACCCTCCTCCTCTTCCTGACTCGAGCCATCCACCTCCTCCAATCTCAACTCCTCTTCCTTTGGAGAGTCAACACCACCTAGGCTATCCGGCACACACTCTTTAGAGGAAGAATCTTTTTCCTCCCCGACATCCTTCTTCCCCTTTTTATCCTCATCTAAACTATTATCCTCTAAAATTTTGAATTTTTACTATTGTCTGACCCCTTAGACACAACCAGAGCAAGGTGAGTGGATCTTCGACCCACCAAGGTTGTAGACCCGCATTCAGGGTTGTTTTCATTGTCATTTGGTATGGTTAATTTTTTAGGGTCAACACCCAACTCATGTATCAATAGTTTCCTTTTTTATTTGTAATAGGAGAAAAGGGGGTGGCCTTTCTTTTTTCTAGGGTTATCTTAAGAAGAACCGACCAAGTGGGGTCCTCAATATTAAGTGAGGTTTTTACGAGTTCTTTGGCCAGGGAGTGGGGTCGACTCTCAATTAGTTCAATTTTCATAGAACTCTTAGGATTAGGGTTCTCAATAAAATTGTGGAAAAAATTTCTTTGCGAGGTAGTAGAGAGGACATATTTGCATATGGCACAAATCAAGCCCTGGTGTAAAGGAGGGTTAGCACCATTGGTAAGACTTTGTTTCAGGGAAGAGAAGAGAAAAAAGGGTAGATTTATTTTTTCCTGGTGCCTGATATGATTTAAAATAGGAAAATGATAACCATGGACAAACTAAAAATGACCTTCTAACGTAAAATACTTCATAACAAAAAAGTAGAAATTATCGTAAGGGGGCGGTAGTTCCCTAGAGTAACCATTTTGAAAACATTGGGCTTTTTCTTTAGCTTCGAAAAACTTATCAATGTAAGTTTGATAGTTCCCAATACTTACCTTTGCAATCTTCTTTCCCTCATAGGCCAAACCCGTAGCTTTGGCTATAAGCTTTGCATCAACCGTGAAACGAATATCGCCCAATTTAACTTCACTGTCTTTCCAGGCATTCGTGAACTTATAACTGAGTTTTTCATTGTAACCTTCCATGGCAGCAAAATACAGAGTGAACCCAGCCTGCTCAAACAAGCCCCACAACTCCACATTCTATTTTAGGGAGTCATATTAACTTGGTTTCATCCTCTTCCTCGGGCCTCCCATGGTGTTATCTTTAGTTTGAAGATCTTTGGGAAGAAGAAAATACTTAGCTCTTTGGCCTTCCTCGTTTATCACAGATGTAACAGGAAATTCAAAAATCTCAATTTTGATAGAGACTTGGTGGTTTTTCATTTGTGTGCCCAACGGTTCGTACCTTTTGGAAATGTGTTTAAAATAATCAATTTGCATACAACTCCTAGTCCCATATTTTCAAAGCATGTCATTAAATGAAGTGATAGCTCTTCCACCTTTACGAATTATGATTACTCTTTTTTTAATGCCTACCTTCACATTAGCGCTAACACATGTCGAAATGTCTTTTCTCACATCAATCGCCAGATTTTTAGAGATATGAGCAATAATCATCATAATCACCATTATTTCTTTCTCCTTATTGCATGAGGTTTCCAAATAAGTTTGTCCTTTCATTTTATTTCTTTTTAAATCTTTTAGATTTAGCGTACACCTTCTTTTAATAATGTACCTCCCCTCTTGTCTTTTCAGCATGCCCAATAGCCAGAAGAGAAAGACGATGGTAGTTATGACAACTGGACAACACTGCCAACTCCTCATATCTAATACATTCATTTTACCCATAAAGAATTAATATGATCTCCCAACCTATCCTTAGATATAATTTCCTTAATTTGATTTGGTAAATGGGTGAAGTCCTAGTACTTCCAAACTAAATATTGTAAGCCAAAGTTTGACATCGCATCAGCTACCCTATTGCCCTCCCTATAAATATGGCTTATCTTATAACTTTGAAAGGATTGTAGTATATTTTTACAATCATCTAGGATATCTTTTATTTCCCAAGGAGCATCAACCGTATTATTTAAGTAATCAAATTATTAACTTCAAATTGCCTTCCACCATCACCTTAGTATAGCCCTTATCTTTTAGATAGCATATTCTAGCCCAAATAGCATAAGCCTCTGCCAATTTATTTTTTGTTGTTCCCAAACCCTTGTTGTACCTTGCCACATAAATGCCTTGATGATTTCTAACAATTCCTCTTGCTCTCGCCAAACCAAGATTTCTCTTGGAACACCCATCAAAGTTGCATTTAATCTAGACCCTAGATCTGGGGGAATTCAAACAGTGCTTTGTATTATTAGTTGTTTAGTCTAGTTGACATTGTTAAGGTCATGAGATAATCCCTAACCTGGTATGAAGGATTTTTCTTTGATGGAGCATACTTACAACTCTCAAGATTTTCTTGAATCTGTTTCCTGATGGACATACATAACTCTTTACTATTCTTAGAAGCATCTCTAAAAACCCTATTGTTCCTCTCTTTCCACAGACCCCAAGTGAGGAATGGGGGGACTTGTCTCTAGATTTCAACAATAATATTGTGAGAATAGGGACATATACTCCAACCATCAACAAACATCCTAACTGAGGGAGGGAAGACCCAATTAACCATCATATTCTTTAGGAAAAAATACCAAACTTCTTGAGCATAAGGACATTGAAACAACAAGTGTGTAATGGTTTCTTCCTCACATTACTAAGGTAGCATTTATTCACCAAATACCACCCCCTCTTCTTCAAATTATCAATGGTCAATATCTTGCCATGCATGACTGTCCACCAAAAACAATTAATCTTGGGAATTAAATTCTTGCTCCACACTATGTTCCATTTAAAAGCCTCCTTTTGGAATAGCTTAGATTCCATCAAATCATAAACAAATTTAATCAAAAATCTCCTCGAAGTACTTTTTTTCCAAATCCACTCATCATCCCTATAGATTGAGAAGAGATCAGGATCACCAATCTGCCTCAAGAGGGATTCCAAAGCAACATCCCAATTCAGCTATCTACCGCCCCTAAGGACAACAATATTCAAAAAAAATTAAAGTCCTTCCACTTTGGTCTCTGCCCTTCCCAGTTTATATAATTAGAAACCTTTTTTCCAATATTTGTTTTCATCCTAATTTTGATTTGTTGGAGGTTGTTATTTGTAAACAAGGGAGCACAAGAATCCCATGCATCCTCCCATAATTATGTTTTATAACCATTTCCAATTCTCAATTCCACTCGTTTTGTTAGAGTACCTCTGACCTTTAGCAAGTTATTACAAAACACTGAACCATAAGGAAATAACTTGCATCCTTATTTCCCAAATACTTAGCCTATAAAATTTGCACCCAATCCTTTTCTCCTTCCAGAAGAAACCATCCCATTTTTTCCACAAGAGATTTATTGAACACTTTTAGTCTTATTATACCCAATCCACCATTCATCTTCGGAGTGCAAATAGTATCCCATCTTACAAGCACCATTCTTTTTCTCTTCCAAACCCAACCAAAGAAATCTCCTTTGTATCATTTCAATTTTCTTTGCATGTAGGCCAAAATGTTAAAGAGAGAGATAATACACTGGAATATTTTGTAGGAAGCTTTTAAAAGTTGAACTTTCCTAGCAAAACTTAGTAATTTACCCTTCCAGCCAGCCAACTTCTTTTGAATTTTTTCCACAATATAATTCCAATAATTACTATGGGGTTTTCTTGAGATTAAAGGTAAGCTGAGATAGGTAGCTAGCAATTCAGCCTCCTGACACCCGAGAATATTTATAACATTCTCTTTGATCATTTGGATGGTATTAAAGAAATAGATCTCGCTTTTCTGGTAATTGATGTGTTGGCCTAAGAGACGAGTGACACGAAGGCGGCGATCACTAGGGCATCTATCAAGAACTTATTTCCATTATCTCGCTTCACAATAGATGCCTCCCCAAGAAGTA
The DNA here is from genome assembly GCA_007258455.2 of Sequoia sempervirens. Lineage (NCBI taxonomy): Eukaryota > Viridiplantae > Streptophyta > Pinopsida > Cupressales > Cupressaceae > Sequoia > Sequoia sempervirens. Next base: position 20,069 of record VDFB02268535.1, read on the forward strand.
CATAGTGTCATCAAAAAATTTTTGGTGTGATGTTGGGGGAGGGATGAAGTGCAACACAAAAACCTTTCAATTTTTTATTAACAAGCTATCTTTGAATATTTCTGCCCAAAGCTTCAACAACTATAACAAATAGGTAGGGAGACAATAGGTCACCCTGTCTCAAACCATAGCCACAAGAGAAGAATCCTTGCAACACTCCATTAACCAAGACTAAATACATAGGGGTAGTGACACAAGATCTGATAAGATTGAGAAATTTTCTTCTAAAACCAAATTTCTCAAGAACAACAAACAAAAATTTCTAAGAGACCTGATCATAGGTTTTAGAAATATCAAGTTTCAAAGACATACCTTATTTTCTACTAAGGTCCATAGAATGTAACACCTCATGAGTGTAAATAGCTGCATCCAAAAAAAAAATTCCTTGAACAAATCCCTTCTAGTTAACAACAATCATCTTATTCATAACTAATTTCAATCTATGAACCAATATCTTAGAGCAAATCTTATAAGTGGTGTTACATAAACTGATAGGTCTATAATCATTCATAGAAGTAGCTTAATTCGTCTTAGGAATCAATGCAATGAAAGTGGTGTTCATGTAATTTAAAAGTATTCTTGATCTAAAAAATTCCCCAATAGCATTGAACAAGTCAAATGAAACAATATCCCAATAAACCTGAAAAAAACCTGGAGGAAAGTCATCCGGCCTCGATGCTTTAAAAGCACCAAAGGAGAAAACTACCTCCTTAACTTCTTCCAAAGAAACAACTTTGGACATTTCTTTCAAATCTTGTTCCATGATGACATTTGCAGAAAGTCCTCCAGTTCAGAATCATCCACCATAGGCAATTCAAGGAAATTTGAGAAGGAAACAACTTCCTTTGCAATATCCTCCTCCCTCTCAAGTCTTGTCCCACTAGGGGAGTCTAAAAATTTAATCTTGTTTCTACTTCTATGTTTTAAGGTGGACTAATGAAATAACTTTGTATTTTTGTCCCCTTCCCTCAACCATTGGATTCTTGATTTTTGTTTCCAGAAAATTCCTTCCTTTTTGTTTATTTTATACATTGAACTCAAAGGTCCCTTTCTTGATCATAAATTTCATCATCCATCATCCCCAATTCCATTTGACCCTAAATCTCTTTAAGTTTAAGGCTTAAGGATTTTTTGGTGGTAAAAATATTCCCAAACGAATACTTATTCCAACCTTTAACTTTCTCTAAATGATCATTTGCATCATGAATGTTTGACAAATAGATGAGCAAAAAATTATGATGGGTCAAATAATGGTACTAGAAAAAAATTGTATGAAAGTATTAGCCAAAGTTGTGAATGCAATGAAAATTACATACACTACAATTATTGCATTGTTTTTTGGACTCACTTTGGTGTCCATCCCCTATAGCATGTTTAGGGTGAATTGAGTTGATAGTCCTAGCCTGTCCTCATCACCAATTTGACAAATTCTACATCATGTATTATATTATGTCTCACTAAAATTTGGTGTGATGTCCCCTTTCTAAGCATCCCAAATTTGAGGTAATAAAGTGTGAAGTTGTCCAAAACCTTAAAAAAATTCTAAGTTTGGGAGCTAATGATGGCTGAGAAGCTTATGATGATGGGTTTTTTATCACTAAGTTCAGAAGTTAGTGAAAAAGTGCAAAAATGTGACTTGCAAAGAATGTGAAAATACGACAACATTTTGTTTATCGTAAAGTTTGTGAGTTTTTGAACTCCTTGAAAGTGCACAACAAAGGAAGGAGTGTCAAAAAGTTTAGTATATATTGCAAGTTTTGAAGGTTCACAACTAAAGAAATGAGTGACAAAGGATGGAAGAAGTCACCTAGTTCATGAGGTCACAAAGTTCACAAGTTCACAAACTCTGTGAAATATTAATAAGGTTCACATAAGGATAAAAAGTGTGATAAGATGGAGACAAGGAAAAAAGGATGCAAAGAGAAGGAAAAATGGATGTAAAGAGAAGGAAAAAATAGGCAAAATGAATGAATTTTTGAAAGTTACAAATATTGTGAATTGTGTAAAAATATAACTAGTTAGAACATATTAAATCTCTAATCTACACAATAAAGGAAAATTCAAATTTCAATTTGAGTGGAAAAAAGGAGTAGCATTTATTGTGATTGGTGCATGCATGATTTGAGTCACTCATTCGAGAAGGATCCCAGTTATAAATTGTTGATCTTAGTTGTATAAGAGTGTTGTTGCATTCTCTAGGCATCAATAATTCTCCACTAAACTCTTGTCAAATGTAATTTTGAGCCTTATGTTCAAATAATCAAATATAAGGATGAAAACTCTTAGGTTTGTTAGAGATTAGAGAATAATTTAACCCCTTTAGTTTTGAAGATTGAAGGATGAAACCCCTTTGGTTTTATATAAGAATCTCATCCAGAGGTTCTGAATTTGATTCATGAGTTGTAATTTTTAGCTATTGCAAGTCAATGTAACTATGTAGTTATTCCAGTGGTCTTCAATATATAATACTTAAAGTTTATTGTTCCTACTATGTATGTTGTTTATTATTACTATTGCAACATATTTTGTAATATTCTATCTCTCATTGAAAAGAGGAAGAGTTCTAAAACAATTTTATATAAATTATGAGCATTATTTTTTATCTAGGTTATCATTATTATTGAAAAAATTATGAAGAAATTTGGTTTTGTAAGTACTAGTAAAAAAATGTATAAATTGGCCTGTTAAGGGGCCTAGCTAGGTCAAACCAGCTATAAAGGAGTCTGAGGAGGTTACTTGGGAAAAACCAATGGAAGGCTGGTGGAAAATAAACTTTGATGGTGCATCGAAAGGGAACCCTAGACCATCAAGGGCAGGATTCATTATTCGAGATTGGAAAGGGGATGTATTGGCCTTAGGGGCGAAGAAGCTGGAGGAAAGAACATACAATGTAGCAAAAGCCTTAGTAGCCTTAACGACGATTAAACTTGGAAAAAATATGTGAGCTTCAAAAATCTATTTAGAAGGGGACTCACTAATAATTGTTCAAGTCGTGATGAAGGGAGCCATCAATGTGTGACACCTTCAGAACGTAATTGAGAAAATTAGAGAAGAATTAGCTTCATGCGAAAATTTTTCTCTAAGTCACATTAGAAGATCGGGAAATTTTGAAGTTGATGTCCTCTCTAAATGGGCTTTAAAATTTAGAGAAGTTGGTGAATTGAAATTTGAGGACTTAAGGTATGTGGACTTAGTGGAATGAGCTAAAGAAGTTGGCCAGTGCGTACGCTGCATTAAATGGGAAGGAATGTGGGCATAGTGAAGTAGAATTGACATGATGGGAGGAACGTTGGGAAGGTTGGCGGTGGCATCCCCAGTATGAGCGACATTAAATTTGGAGTGAGTTAATCTAGGAGATTAAAATTCCTTGGCCCTCGGGTTTTGATGAATTTAGTTGTGTTTGGTGTGGTGAAGAAGGCTCTAAGTAGCAGTAATTGTGGTGGCGGCACTGTCATTACAAGGCTCCAATGGAGGTGAACTTCACTCTCCTCTCAAAGAGACAACTAATCATGTTTTACAGAGATGCGTCTGAGAAGAGATTAATGGGAATGTTTCTTTTTAATGACGGGAGATTGGTACAATGTGTGAGGATGATTCTAGGTAGGGACTTTGGAATTTTAAGGCATAGATACATGATGAATATGGACATGTATTCTTTGATTGTAGCATGGGTTTTAGACCTAGGAGAGAAGGTTGAAACAATAAGAGAGGTGATGGAAACAATTGTACATGTAGATTTCCTGGAAGGTTTGGAGACAATTCTTGAATGGGCAGTCCCGGGTGAAGGGCTTGACATTAGGGAGGGAATTGATATTGAAGAGATGGAAGAATTTGTGGGATGCATACCATTTGTTCGCTAGCCAAAGGGGAAGTTTAAAGCGTGGTGCAAAGAAGAAGCGAGACTCGGTTGGAGAGCTCTAAAGCTCTTTATCAAGCTTATGAAAGTATAAGCAATAATTGCCCAGGCGAAGGCAGAAGTGAAGCAAATGGAAAAGGAAGAGGAATGCTAAAGGAAGCGGAAGATCAAAGCAATCTACAAGGAAAAAATGGAGCTAGGTAGCTCAAGCAAAAAGAAATGGATGTCCTATGTTTTTTTGTTTCGAAGTTATCATGTTAAATTAAGCTAGGTTTTTGATGGAGGCTAAACTTTATTTGGGATAATTTGTGTAATTACCATTTAGGGTTAGGTGATTGGTAAAGGTTTTTTGGTATTAATAGTTGGATAGCACAATACATTTGAACTGTGGTAGGGGAACAGGGGAATGGAGATTTTTTTTAGCATGTTCATGTGTACCTCATGGATAAAGCTTTATTGTTGTAGATGGTTTTTTGGGTTGTTTGATGATCTACTGAAACTAATGATGTAATCTTTTTTTCAAAGCAATACAAACACTTATTACCAAGCAAAAAAAAATGTATAAATTTGAATTTTACTTTGAAAAATAATTTGTTGGAGTTATAGCAATGGTACTAGAGCTAAGGATCTTGCTAGAATCTACTCTCATTTAAATTGTCATAAATTCAATATCAATCATACAATTATTTCAATTCCTTAAATCCAACCACCTCTACTTTCATTTAAATTAACAATATTTGTCTCCTACTTGATGTATTCAAAATCTTGTTTGATTTTTTACTCCTATGCTTCAACACAAAAGTGTAAGTTTGCATGAATTCTACCCATGTCAAGTCTTTGGTTCATCTTGCCTTGGCTATTTGAATATTACAATGCCTAAGGATCAATGTACAACACAAACTCCTTTGGCAATAAATAATGTCTCTACTTTTTTAATGCTTGGATTATGGTATAAAATTCTTGGTCATAAACTCAATATATTTTCCATACATCATTCAACTTCTCATTGAAATATGATACAAGTCTTCCTTCTTTATTCAATATTACTCTAGTTGCATTTCCACTTATGTCACAATCAACATAAAATACTTGTCAAAATTTCGCAATACTAAAACTAGTTGTTCTATCACTTTCTTCTTTAGCAACTCAAAACTTTCTATCTACTCTAGAGGTCCACTTGAACTCCTAAATATCTCCCCTCACTATCTCAATTAGCAATGCACAAATAAAATTGAAATTTTTGATGAGTTTTCTATAGAAACTTTCCAAACCATGAAAATTTCTTACCTATACATTCTTTGTTGGTGTAGGTCATTTCATAGTTACTCTTACCTTCTCTAGATACATCTTTAATCCTTTAGCTAATATTACAAATCCTAAATATACCAACTCTATTCTTAATTATTATTAGCAATCTTTCTTCTCTCAATTTATACAGTACTAAAATTCGATATACATTATGGGTGTTCCTCTTTAGTCTTACTAAAAAATAAAATGTCATCCAAGTGAACAATTACAAACTTAGCCAAAAATTTCCCCAATAACTCATTTATCAATCTCATAAATATACTTGGAACATTAGTTAATTCAAAAGGCATAATCAAACACTCATATAGTCCTTAATTTATCTTAAATACTATCTTACATTCATCTCCTCTCTAATTCTTATCTCATGGTAACCACTTTTCAAATTAATATTTATAAAATACTTTTCTCCACTAAAACAATCCATTATATCATCCATCCTCGACAAATTGGGAACCTATACTTAATGGTGATATTATTTATCTCTATAACTAATACACATTCTCCATTCACCATCCTTCTTGAGAATTAATATTGTGGGTATTGCACTTGGACTTGAAAACTTCATTTGATCAATCATTTTTGTAGTAGTCCCTAGACTTACTAATTCAAATCTTCATTTTCTATTGGTATTATCCTCTGTATCACCTCATTTGGTAAAATAGCCCTTAAAACTAGATCCATATGGTGAATAATACTCCTTGTTGGTGATAGCCCCTGAAAAAGTTGGTATAGAAAGATATATATTGTGAGACAAGGATTGTCAAGGTGGGTTGATTACGCTTGATCCATGATGAATCGGAGCATAACTTAGCCACTACACCTCAATCACAAACAAGATCATTCAAATTGAAAGCTAAACTAAGCATTTATTGAAATTGAAAGTTAAAAACTATGAAAACAGTTAAATTCCTACTCTAACCCATTTGAAACTCATCCTATTTTGGAATTGGTGTCATTTTGATGTGGAACAACAACCCTTTCCCAATCTCGTGGTTAGTGAGCCTGTTTCAATCGATTCTATGGAAGAGAATTGATGAAACCATTGTGATAAATAGATGAAAACCTCATTTATGCTCAATTAAACATGATGCAAGATAAATTAACATGATTCTATGCTAAAATTGATCTAATTATGCAATTGATAAGCTAATATAAGCTAATTCTAAGCTAAAATATGGAAACCCTAATTTATAAACAAACTAAGATGAATGCATGGAAGCCATTAATTGACATGTCTTAGCTATTTATGCAACTAAAATGAACTAAATTAAGCTAAAAGTGAGTAAATTGAGAGTGTGACTATGAGTGAATTCAACAACATGAATTTGCAATTGAAAGATGGACCCCTTTTATCTCTAAATAATGTTCTATTTGTAGTAGAGCAAATGAGAAATGGAGGGTTGAGATCATAAAGATTAATCAATGGTCCAAGATGGAAGGAAGAAGAGGCATGGATCATGGATTCTCATCAACAGGTGAGAATGCAAGATGAGATTTAATCAAGGGCTCACATTTGTTCCAAACAAAAACACTTTTGACTTGCTTACACAAGTTAAAGGTGACTTGTTCAAAAGGTTAAAGGTTTAGCTTGCTCAAGAAGCCAAGTGAGTTGATTGGAGGAGAAATAATATGCTTTAGAATATTCTCATGGGTGAGGATAAAAGATATTTTTCAAATTAAAAGAAAGTTTTAATTGTGCAAAAAAGGAAATAAGGAATATTCCATATTCCCCTTTTTAGAGGAAAATTAGTTTAATTGTTAATTGAACAAGGTTTAATCATGCAATTATGGAATTAGAAGATTTAAAAGTGATATTCATTAAATTAAATGATTTAATGAATGGGGGAGAGATGAAATGATATTTAATTAAATAACTTAGGGTTATTTAATTAAATAAGATGACTTAGGAAATTAAATTAATTTTTTTGATTTATTTAATTTAATGAGATGAAATGTTAGCATGAAGGGGGGATGAATTAACCTGAATTGATGAATTAGGTTAATGGATGAAAATGATGCCATTAATTAAATTAACTAGGTTAATTTAATTAATTAAGTGAAAAGAGAATGGGTTTAAAGAGGAAATGATGTTAATAAACCTGTTTTGAGTGTATAATATCATTCAGGACATTTTTCAGTGTCATATACTATGCAATATTTGGTTGAAGATGTAGCCACCAAAGATTAATGAGCTTTAATAAAAGCATAAGAGAGATCAAATATGAGAGAATAAAACTATATTATCAAAAGATGCAGAAATGATACATTATGATGGATTTAGATGATTACAAAATAAATTGATTAAATGAGAATACAACATGAGCCCCTTGGTTATACAGGCCAAGATGAGACATAAGATTACAAAATATTATGAAATGTTCCTTAACCTTATGACTTGAGACATAAAGTGATAAGTATCTTATGTGTACCCTATGTAAACTTAAGTAAATAGTGTGAATAGAATCTAGGTGGTGAACCAATTAGATAAAACACCCTATTCACACCAACACTCCCCTTAAGTGCAAATTAGGGAGAATGTGTAAGATGCAATGATGCAAAGATGGATCCTAGATACTAATCCATGTTAGGTACCCATGTACAAATTAATCTATCACAATTGGAGTAAAGGAAAAAACCTAGCAGGATAAAACTCCTCCCTAAAAGAGAGAAAATACAAGATTCCCTTTGAAATAATGAGAAGAAGAAAACCCCATGTGAGAAAACATTCTCCATAATATAACATGCAACCCCCTCAATATAGAATATTATGTAGATGCTCGACAATGAATGTTAAAGATGATCCAATCCCATTGAACAACATTCTTCCCCTTAGGAAGAAACAAAACTAAGAATGTATGTCCAAAATATCTTCTCATTCATTAAAGAAATATGAAATAAAAAATATATGTGATATCTTTGAACTCTACTCAAGTTTCCCTATGTTGATGTCGAAAGCTACCACAATCAAGTTAGGTGTTCCAAGCCACACTGATAAGATGACAATCAAGAATCTTGTGGAAATGGATGTAGAACATAATCCAAAGACAAATATGCCTCCTCCAAATGTTACTCAAAAGTCACTAATCGAATGCCAAATTATGACAAATGATCATGTAGAGAAAGATTAAGAGGGTCTAAAGATTCCCTCATGACATTTAAAGAAGATGATGTAATTCCATAAGAGATAACATAAAAGAGGATATAAATATCATCAATAGTATCCTCCAAATTTGTAAGATATGACTCAAAAAAACCTATAATGTCTATCAAGTTCTCATCCCAAAGAGTTGTATGTAGAAGACGATGAATCTCTTGTTGTATTAAATCATTAGAAGTCATGGATATAATAACACTAGTCTCATCAAAACCAATAGTAAATAGAAGAGATGGAATGCTAGCACATTGCTATAGAACCTTAGTAGATGAAAGAACGAGTCAAGATTCAAATGACCATATTGTATATCCTCAGAAGTGTCAGAATTAGATGTCTAAGCGTGTATATCAATTGAAGGATCAATAGGAGAAAAATGTGAGAAGGTGTGCACCTAAGATTAATGATCAACCTCCCTAACTGCAACTATATATCTGCTATGCAAATATTAAATAATGATAGAATTTGGTGTGAATATAATTTTCATTGCTCCATCATATGCAATTTGATAGATAAAAAGGATATTTGTTGATAATGATGGAACACAAAAAGCACCATTAAATGATTATTTATCTATGCTAGTAGATCATTTCCCACAAACATGCATAAATGTGTTTTTAGCAATCAAAATGTGTGGTGATGAACAATTTTCAAATGAAGATAACATACTCTATGATGAATCCATATAACAAGAAGCTCTAGAATCAAGTATCCACCTTTGAGACTCAAAATTTGTAACTACAAGTTATTTCCCCTTTTGTTTCTTTGACTTTGAAGAAAAAGATAAAAATGAACCCCCTAACATTGTTGAAAATAAATTAATTTGATTATTCTTAAGAAGATTTTTCAACTCATCAATCTATTTTAATAACATTGATATTCATCATGCCCTAATTTCTTGAAATATGTACACTTGGTTTACTACTTAGATATTACTCTTGAGAGGGAGAGGATTCATTATATCGGTGTAGCCTATCATTATTCTTCTTTTATTTTTTCCCAAGATTCCATGATTATTTTTGTACGTTAGACTCACTATCCACCAATGCTTGTGGTGAGACCCATTTGAATTAGCTTCACTTCCTCTTGGATTAGAAGATTGTACAGTGGTACCCTAACATGCCTAGTTTTTGAGACCTAATCTTTGTATCCACCTAATCTATGCTTAGGGTGGGATCTTAGTGTTGTATTTTTACCTCATAGGTTTTATTTACTCATAGAGGTTGTTAAACTTACTTATGTGGATTTAATTTTTACTATTTTTTATTATTGAACTAGAAACTAACTCCTAACTACCCCTAGGTTGTTGAGAAATTTAAACAAACTTTTCCCTCTAAAACTTGGAATTTGGTTTGTTTATTTCTCCCATATATTCACCTCATTTCCTTAATGCAAGTACATCATTTTGACCTACACTCTTTTTAGAATTTTGAAGAGATTGTCATTGATGATGTTTTTTGGAAACATGAGCATGGAAGGTACATAACAATGTGTTGCAGTGTTTTCATTGATTTCAACATTGTAACTTATATGAAGATTTTGGTTGCAGACCATTTTGATCAATTCTAACAAGTTTTGGAGTTGTTGAGGAAGACATTTTTTCCAATTGGTTTGGTCCGATAAAGATAGTTGTAATGGGAAATTGACTAAGTGTTGATTCTGCATATATAGTTTTACAATGTGCTAGTTTTTGCGTCTGCATCGGTCCGCAAATGAAGATTTCACTTTGTGCTTTTAACACAATTTTGGTGGATGTTAGATGTATTTGATTCCAATATTTCATCATGTTTTGACAAGTGGTTTGAAAGTTATAAGTAGTAGAGTTTGGCCTAGAAAATTACAGTGACTCTCTATATAGTGCAGTTGTGTGGGAGATTTTACACGTCTTTGCATATAAGTTTTTGGTGTTGCGCTTTTATGGATAAGTTTCTAGATAGAAATAGAGCATGGATTCCAGTTGGCATTGATCTTTGAGGCCCACGTTTTGAGATGTGGATACACAGTTGAAGGTTTTTGCTTTTAGGTCTTATGCGGAGCCGAACTAATATGTTTGAAGGTATGAAAAGGTTAAGTAAGTATTGTGGTCTTATGTGGGATCAATTATAGGTCCATGCTAACCTAGATTACAAGTTGTTTTGAGATTTGAATTGTGGCATGTTATATGTATGCAATTTTTTGAGTTGAAAAGTTATATTCCAAGTGTTACATCTAATTAGGCTGACCTAATTGATGTTATGTTTGATGCAAATATATAAGTTGGATTGTTTTTGATGTTTTGTGTGATATATGATGATGTAATGTGAATTTGATTAGAGAAGTGCAAAGTTAAGTTGTGAATGTTTAGTTCAAGATCAGAGTTGTGCGAATGAAGAGAAAGGTAGAGTGTTGAATCATAAACAGATAAAGTTTTTTTATTTTACTTCAATGGAACTATAATTCATCCATATGTAAGATGCAATTGTAGCAATTCAAAATAGGTTTTGAGCCACCATCTATCTTCTATATTGTTCTCTATGGGCAGTGAGTCCACCTGTAGTGAGCACTTATGTAAATATACTATATAACTGATTATAATATATTGTGAACTAATCCTCACGGTACTTTTTTCCCATTTTGGGTTTTCCACATAAAAATCCCGGTATTCATGTGTTATGTGATGTTGTGAATGTTTCATGATTTCTTTCCTTATTTCAATTGAGTATGCTTTGGTAATTGTATGTTTAATGTTTGAATGGTTTAAGAGAATACTGATTCACCCTCTCCTCTCAATATTCTGGGTGTTCAACAACTCTTGTGTATTTGGTTGTTCTTTTTATACTATAATTCTACTCAATTTTCTTGGCTCCATTTTCAAATCCAATAATAAAAGAGCCCCTAAATGAATTTGTTCCCGACATTCACATGGTTTCAAAAACTTACTATTTTATTAAATGCAATCCTAACCCTTAATTTTTTAACAAACCCATCATGACCCTTCATTCTCCCCTCACTCATAGGAAAGTCTTCTTATGTTTTCTCCACTATTGATCTTCTTATCACATCTCCACCATCCATCTTCCATCTCAAAAATATATAAATAGGCACACTATCTTATGCATTTCATCCATCTAATTTATGCTAAGTTCATGTTGTCAAAATAGGTTTTTTCTTTTGCAAAGAGCATCCACATCCCAAAACACTTGGAGAAAATCATACTTGCAATGGATTTTTATGGTAAAATTTGCTTTAGCCTCTTGATTTTGAATTGTATTTGCATGCGTTATTTAAGGTTTACTTTAGTTTATGTGGAGAAATCTTGCTCTAAGTGTTTTTCTTTTGGGTTTTGACCCCTACAGTCTTCCTTTTTGGCTCTTACTTCGTCGCATTTTGATGATACCATGCCCTAAAGGTTAAAGCTATGGTTACTCCCACAAAAGGGAATGCAATGCACCACATAGTGACCTTGTGTGAATTTTTTCCTATATCACTTTCCTTTTAGGTGCGGAATGAGACATCATGGCGGGGATTTTCCCCAAGCTGCTCTCACGAACTTGGAAATTGCCTGCTAGTGTGCCACATCACTCACATTTTTCAAGTGAGTTGTTTCACCTGTAGGTGTATCATTTCTTTGGCAGAGTTTTTTGGGTAGCATAGCGGATCTTATGTCTTTGGGATTGGTCTTTTGGGTTGGCATCATTATTTCTTGTAGTGGATTGAATCAATTTTTTTCTAGACTATAATGATCCTTCTCTGACAACATATATTCACAAAGCTTCTGCAGCATCCAAAACCATTAATGAAGCAACTCAATTTTTATTTGCAAATATTGTTGTGATCAAATTAGATCTTTGATTTGATTGTAGAGCACTATACGATGACACATGTTAGAAGTTCATCTCTATCCATTGCAATATTGGCTCATCTCCCTTTGGCTTGATAAAAGGGGGTTGTAGTGGCTTGTTTTAAGGAAGATATTTTTTTATCTGTTAGAATATTAGAGTAGGGGAGGAATAGGGAAGATTTTTACAGAGCTTTGTTTCACTCTTTGGCATGTTAAATTATCAAGACTATTAATCAGATTGGTATCTGACCTTTGCATTTATGTGATTTATTGCAAGAACAAGTAATAGTAGGAAGAAATATATGAGATTGTGCATCTATATGGCCTTTATCACATGTTTCCTTTCTCTATCCTATATATGTTGAATGCTTTGTGTCAATTTGTGCGAGTATAGTCTTGATGATGGCTTTATATGCCATTAGCTTTTATGTTTTCTTAATGCTATCTTTGAGAAATTGAATCATGTTCATTGTACCCTCTTTCATTTTCTATAAAGATTATGCTAACTTTAATATTATGTTGTAAGAGCAAAAGCGTTTTGTAAAGATCTGAAATAATTTTGTTAGTACTACGTTTCTTATTTCTGTCATACCTTAATGGGTGCTTCCCATGGGGAGATCTAAATGATTTCTCTATGCTCTTATGAGCCTTAGTCATTTGTTCTCTTTCCAACAATGAAGGTTATGTGGCATTTTGTGTCCACTTCATCATAAATGAGAGCCCACTAGGATTTGGAATGTTCTAAAACTTTGTGGTGCATCACCTTAGATAGTTTTTCTTTTCTGCATTCCTCTTCCCCTTTTCCCAAAACACAAAGAAGAGTCGACTTCTATAAAAATCCCAAAGGTCATTCAATGAGGTGCAAGTTGGTACCACACTCACTGAATTTCCCATAAGGCTATTTGGGAGAAGCGCAAGCTTTCATGATCAACATTTTAGAATAGGAAGCTTGTCATTTTCATTTATTTCTTACTTTTGCATTCAAAACTATGGCTTGCATTTTGGCAACTCTGTTAGGGATACTATCCCTTGTCTTTGTTGTTTGTCTAGTGTTGTGTAAGTGGTTTTTACTAACTTTAGTATTGCAAGTTCTTACTCATTTTTATTGGTTTCAAAGGTTGAGTTTTTCTATGAGCTTCTAGGGGAAAAAAATGCATCATAATTGCATATAAAGTAGTTGTGAGATGTATTTTGACATATAACTTGATATATTTTCTTATAATATTTTTATTTTTATTTTTGAAAAAGGGTTTAAATCTTTTTGTATGAAATTTTGTAGAACTATATGAAATCTATGTAGTCATACAGTTCATATTGTATTGTACTATTCCATATTCTTACAAGTAGGTTGAAGATAACCAACTCTGGTTTTTAGACATATACACATCATATATCTCATTTTTTACATATACTAATATATGGATCTGAAAATATATAATTACATCTTTAGGTATATACATATTGGTATGCAACATATACATTAACATATATAAAGGCAGTAATATATACATACTATACATATAATTTTTTATTTTACAATTTGACACATACAAATTATGCTTGTGGTTTTTAAATTTCCCTCCACTTTGGAAAACCATAGACTTGGTCATTAAAAGTACCCTAAAATTTAGAGAATTATGGGATCAATCACCATTTAACCACCCACAAATTGTACGTTTTATAATACTTAAATTTCTTAAAATCCATTGAAATTTTCCACTACCAAACTGTTAGGTTGTGGTCATACTACCAACTAGGAACCTCACTTGACTTAGCCTTGATCCTATGGGATTTTAGGCCCAAGGTCATAGCCAAGTGAGAGGGGTTTAAATCTATCCCTCAATCCTAGCACCCAATCATGGACACTTAGGTGACTAGAGGATATCACAAGGGGCCTACATAGCCTAACCCACCTCCATTCAATTTTCCAAAATAATACATTTTATAAAAATAAGCATAACCTTTTTATTTTAATTAGCATTTTAAAGTTTTGTAGGTGTTGGAAAGTTGACTCAGATCTCTATGCAATGGACTAGGTAAGCTTATCAAAATTTGCTTCAAAAATTAGGTATAATTATTTGAACTCATCCTTTCAATTTAAAACTTCAAAGACTCATAAATTTTGCATATGAAGTCCTTTTTTGTAATATTTTAAATTTATCAAAAAATTATGAGAAATTTATTTACGATGTTTATTTTTCTCTGAAAATGACTTATTTTATATTTTAAAAATAAATTTTGAATGTAGTTCTTTTCATGTGTCAAAGACTTATAGGATTGAAACTAATAACTTGGTGCTTTTTGTAGAATTATTTATAAGAAGACATTGATTCTAGATATTTTCTCTTTTTTTACAATCTTATATACTTGTTTTATTACATTAAACATCACGATTAAAATTTACTTTCAAGCTTTGATTTGGAATAATAATTAACTTTTTTTTTTTAATCTAGAAGTATTATTTTGTGTATGTTCCCCTCTTGCACGTTTGGGTGATTTTGAGGATAAAAATAAATATCATTTTTAAATTTCTTTTTAGGGGGATGTCTTGGATTTCATCACCAAAGGGATGCCCTTTAAATCGACAATTTTGATGAAGTATAAATAGCAAGGGATGAATAAATTCCTCATAGAAGGGAATTATGTCATTTGAGCTAAGCTCCAAATAAATTTATAACTTGAGGAAGTGAAGGAGAAGAGTTTGTTACCCTCTCCTCTAGGATATTTGACAATTTTTACTTTCATATACATGGATCAGGCCTCATATTCCTTTGTGGTATTTCAAGGATACCCTTAGAAAGACTTGTGTAGCTTAATTTAAGATCATTGCCCATCCTTCCTTGTGGTGCATTGGATACCAATTAGGCCTAATAATTTATTCACATCATACTTTGAAAGTGGGGAGATAGATCTAGTTTTAGGTAAGGCTTTGGCCTCCAATATAAGGGGTTTTTAGGTGGTACATGATCGTACATTCCCCAATTAACCATGTAACTCAATATATGATATATTTGTGGGCCCACAAGGATTGGTACACCTTTATTGAGTAATCCAAGCTTATTGGTGTGTCTTTTTATTATGGTTTTGTGCATACCAAGTGCTTGTTTATAAACCTTCATTTAACCAAGTTAATCAAGTCTAATTTTTCAAATCCTTTATCTTTTTTGAAAGACAATCAAAATTTATATCCTTCAAATGAAAAGTTGAATCCAAGGTTAGGATGACCATTATCCACAACCCTAGTCCCAAAAAATTATTTCACCTTACCTTAGTCCAAAAACTATAATTCCATTTCACCCATAAATCCATATCCATGGTCCATATAAACACTTAAATCATTTCCCAAAAACCTTAATCATTATCCACAGTCCATATTATTTGTCCATAAAAATTTGCAAATCCATGAAACCTACCCACTATCCTTTTGTCATCCTCTACCATTCTCCTATTAGTCCAAGCCATAGGAATTTTATACTAAAATTCCTCATCCAAACAAAAACCTTAGTCCATCTAAAACCATTTATTTTAACCACAAACATAAAATCTTAGTCTTATATCCATTTTCCAAATCAACATCCCACAATTCTTGGATTCAACGGGCTCACACCTTTGTTACTCATTTATCCATTTTCCAAATTTATTAAAAACATTATCCTTCCTCAAATCAAATCAAAATATTTGAAAACCTTAGCCTATCCTTGATCATTAAGTCACCACCATCCTCCATACACATCTTCATAATCCAAAATTTTATCATCCTCATAAGTAATCCTTGGAAAAATTTGAGTCATTTCCTTTGGATCTCTTTTAATAAGACAATCATCCATTTCATCATTTGGGACCGTTACATTATCCTAGGGCCCATAGTCCAATCCTTGGAATTCTAAAAATATTTGTAGATTTTAAAATCCAAGTCAAATCAAACCATCCTCAAGATCCAAAAAGTGTAGCATATACCTTAATCCAATTTTATCAAATCAATCTCTAGATGGTCCACCTAATCATCTAATATCACCTTTGGGAATCATCATATCCATTCAAATTTCTATCTAATTTTATTCCAAATTCATCCAAAAGATCACCTTAGGCTATTACACATTTAGGAATTGATTATCATTTTTGATATTATCATCGCAAGTCTAAACTATTGAGTCTGGAGGACTTCATCTTTATCACTCATTTTACACAAGTCTAATTCCATAAATTTCTCCATACACCATCCTCTAGAACATAAAATATTAAGCTAAGAGTAATGGCTCCTAACACAAGGATAATAGCTAGATGTGATATTATTGAAGAAAATAACCTCCATAATCAATCCTCTTGAACACACTCGAATACTAAGAGGGAGGGTGAGTCAATATATTCAAAACTTAAACCCTTCAACACAATGAAAATTAATTCTTCTAAGAAGATCAACAAAAATGAAAGATAAAGAAATGAACACACATGCACAAGATAACACCATATATACATGGAAAACTTAAGAAGGGAAAAACCACGGTGAGAAATCTCACAATATATGAATATGATTACAATTTGTTTTAAGGCTCACTACCTAAGGAAGCACACTGCTCCCTAAAGGACTTGCAAGCTAAGGCGCACAACCTTAGGGAAATATATAATGACTTGTAGGATGGGGCACACAACCTTAGGGCAAGACACAAGGACCTATTGGAGAGACTCACTATCTCCAAGCAGGATTCATGAAGCTTTGAATTTACAACATATGTCAACAATACACTCTACTGAATGAGGTGTTGAAGCACATCTAATTTATATTTTCTACAAATCACATTAATTATTGTATTATTCCACTCTCTTTCCACTTGCAACTATTTTTTTCTTTTATTTCTATCCTTTGCAAGTAAGGAAAACATAAAATTAGGTTGACTAAAGCAAGAGACAAGCAATAACCCCAACATGTCAACCAAAAAACATAATTGTGGTGAAAGAGATAGAGAGGACGAAAACCAACTTGTTACATGGAGATAGAGAGGATGAAAACCAACTTGTTACATCTTCCAATGTGATCCCAAACCTCAAACACATTGGCACACAACATCCCAAGTTGGCAACAAGGAAACATGTAGAAGAAACATGTAGCACATTACTAGTTAGCCCAAAAACACATCTTCTAAATGAATTTAATCATTGCAGTTCTCAAAAAGATAGGTTAGGGCCCAAACTCATCTTAACATGACCCAAATTGCTGGTGCAAACTCCCAAGCACATAACACAAGCAAGAGAACAAGCCTTGTCAGCTAGACATCTACAAATCACCTAAAAACCAACTCAAACAATATGCAACATCAAAGAGATCAACCATTGATGTGCATACCACAAAGAGATGTTCCATGAATGTCCAAAAATACTTCCATATACTTCTTTCTCACTATCATGCCAAAAAAAGCTAGCGCAAACCAAGTAGAAACAATACACTTCATCTTGGAATCCCAGAAACACAGTCATGAGATAAGACATTTACAAACCAACTTGCAATAAAGTTCATCAAATGAAAGTTGAACCGATACACTACACAAACACTAAAGCATGTCCAACAAGCTGCATGAACAAAAATAATAATGTGAAACATTTTCTAGATCAGTCTTGACAAGCAACCAAACTGCTAACCCATCGCAATTACTAAAGACCTCTTCGACAACACTGGTGATCTGAAAAGATAAGAGTATAATGTTCATAAAACATAAAAATGAATCCCAAACTACAAGACTATATATTCAAAAGTGGAGGAATGTGGAGCATTCTCCCTATTGATCTTCAAAGCAACTCCATGCAATAGAAACCTTCACCAACATATGGAGACTAGAACTTCCTTGTAGCAACACATACTTCCTCATGAACAATAGGAAAGAGCACAAAACATACTAGAGACCATCAACAACATGTCCCCAACATCAGTATTACTTCTAATCCTCATATTAATATTTCTAATCCTCATCTTAATACTTCTAATCCTCATCTTAATATATCATCATGATATCATATATGTTGAAAATAAACATACTCAATACAACTTAAATTGACATAAAAAAAGGCATGACATCCAACCATGAACATCAACAACATCACTATTAGCACATCATCTGTTGGAGTACAAAAACACTAAGAGGGGGGGGGGAGGGAATTAGTGTTTTAATAACCAAATTCAATTCAATTGTTTCCCATAACGCATTGTCCCTTTGTTATAACTGAATGTTCAATTACTAGAGTGTATTCAAATGTGATGACCAAAATCAGATGCTTGAACAACATGAAATCTCAAATGTTGCAAAGTGCATAAATGAAACAACATAACTGAAATGCTTGTATGATGAAAACCATAAGAACACAACACTATAACACAATAATTTATGAGTGGAAAACCCTTTACAGGGAGAAAAAAAACTCAAAAAAAGGTTGCCTCATTGGCTTGATAAAAAAATATCACTGATTATAGAGCCTCACTAGCTAGATTAATGTTACTACAGCCTCACTGGCTTTTCAAGTTAGCAACTACCTCTCTGACATAATAAAGTCTCACTGAAAATGATCAACAATCAAGATAAAGAGTAAAGGATAGAAGGTCACTCTGTTTCTCTAATGCTCATGGAAGTTTTCTGCCTTAATACATTTTGTTTCCTATAGGCTTCATTACATTTGAAACCTAGAAAAAACAAAATATATTAACTATTCACTATTCTTTTGAAGCAATTTCTTTAAAGCACAAGATTCAGACTATTGCATATTTAAAGATACATTTTAATTGGTGACTTCAATGTAGGGTTTCGAAAGAAACCTCTTTTAGAACAACATAATCAAAGCAATTGAAACAAAATGAATCTTGCTATCTCAAGATTTTCCTTTTCATTGTCTAACCAAATGTTGAGCTTGAGCATCTCATATAAATAACAATCATTAACCTGATAAAATTCGATGCAGCCATACCTTGGTCGGTTTTAGAATGCAACTGAAAGAAACTTACAAATCTCAACTGTACCATCAAATTCACAACTATCACTAAAGATTTGTTGCTTTCCAAGCTTCGATCCACATCATTTATTCCCAAGAGTCAAACCCTAAGTTCGTTGTTGCATACATCAAACTCACAACTTTGCATAATGCTCGATATAACTTGCTTTCCACATTATATAATGTTACCTTGCTAAACTGGTGACCCTAGAAGGGGTCGGTAGAAACAATGTTATAGTCTTCCTTCAAACCTTTCCTCAAGCGCCTATGACTTGCTAGGTAGGTTACCAATTGAAACAACCTTAATATATACCTTTATCACTTTACATATTAAAAACACAAATATCATTGTGTATGACTTTGATGATCATAGTTGCCTTAGTAAAATGACAATGATAACCAAATATCATCAAATATCAACCAACATTATAATACCTTATTCCTTTCAAATATGCATCAAGGTGAAAGTCCATATTGGCATCAATTCCAAACTCATCCAATGTCAAAGGGGTCAACAAACTCCCCCTTTGGCATTGATGTCAACAACCAATTTTGTTGTTACTCCCCCTTTGAAGATAAACCTGAAAATCACTAAAACTAAAGCTATCATAGAATGCCTTGTCATGGTCCTAATCACTGAAGAATGCATCTCAAAATCACATTCCTCTCAAAGTATCAAATGAACTGTCAAATAAAGCTCATGCTCATACTGTCAAAAGGAAGCATGAGAAGTATCAACCACTATCAAATGTGACCTGTCAAATGAAGTATGAGAAGCATCAACCACTATCAAATATGAAGTGAAGGATGAACCATCAAATATGATTATACAATCAACCACTGTTCATCTCCCCCTTTGACAACAATGCCAAAGGAACAAAAACATATTATTAGAGATCTATTGCTAAAAAACAAACTTAGCACCATTAGGAAATGAAACAACTATCAAAGCAAGGGGAAACTAGTGATAGAACTGATTATCCAGCAGGAAGGAACCACTACACTAAACATAAACCAATTAGATGCCATCAAGAATGAGCATAAAGAACCATTGAAACCTCCTGGAAAACTGTGATTGAACATCAATGAGCATAGTTAGAACAAAGTAGATAGTTCACAAAGATTGATAAGCACATCTGAGCATATACCAGAGAAAGATGTAGTAGTCTATAAAGAAACAAGCATTAGTATGGAGCATCAAAACATCCACTTTATCTTCATGGTGCACAATATCACAGATAATCACAAACTAAAACATGGAAGACATGCAACAGACTATCATTACTATAAAAGGTATGCATCAAAAACACACAGTGAAGGCATCAAAAATTGTCATATATAAGCTCAAAAAATTGTCTTAAGCGTTGTTCTGCATGCTGAATATCTGATCATAAAGAAAATATGAATGAAATAGCAACAAAAATGAACCATTCATGTGCTAGGGATAAAGAATAAGCTTGAAGCTCCCCTTGAAGTTTTGCAAAAGCCGACTTGTGCTATTGAAGAGAGCTAAGAGAGGGAACACCAAGTCTATCCCTTAAGCTTTCAAACACCTCTTTTTCAAATGGATTTGTAAAGATATCAACCACCTGATCACAAGATGCCACATAATCCAAAAAAAAAATCATTTTTTAGAACCTTTTCTCTCAAGAAATGATAGCGGATAGCTATATGTTTGGTTCTTGAATGCATCACATGATTTTTTGAAATATTTATAGTGCTAGTGTTATCACACAAAATATGAACAGGTTGAGATACTTATACTTGAATATCTTTTAGTGTTTGAACCATCCACAAAACTTGAGAATAACATGTGGTAGTAGCAATGTATTATGCTTCAGCAGTTGACAAAGAAAGAGTCTTGTTTCTTGTTGTGTCATGCTACCAACCTGCCACCTAAGAAAAATGCTCCTCCAGAAGTGATTTTTTTGTCATCAATGCATCCTGCCCAATCAACATCAATGTAGGAAAGAAAATTAAAATCATCATGCCTAGGATACCACAAACTATAATCAACAGTACCATTGATATATCTCAAAATTATTTTGACAACATTAAGATGAGATTGCTTGGGAGAAGATTAAAATCTTGCCACCAAGCATACAACATGCATAATGTTAGACCTTGAAGCAGTCAAGTACAAAAGACTACCTATCATAGACCTAAACATAGTGTGATCTACATTAGGTAAATCAACATCCTAGCCTAGTTTGCAACTAGTTTCCATAGGAGTTCCAAATGGTCTTCTTTCATCCATTTCAAATCTTTTGAGCATCTCTTTTGCATATTTAATTTGAGAAATAAAAGATACCCTTCTCAAGTTGAGAAGCCTGTAACCCAAGAAAGAAAGATAGTTCAACAAGCATGGACATTTCAAACTCAACTTTCATAATATCAGGAAAAGCAGAACATGTATTATCATCACTGCTTCCAAATATAATTTCATCAACATAGACAACAACAAATAGAATATTGTCACCTTTTGTCATAAAATACAGATTGTTGTCAACACCTCCTTTTGTGAATCCTTGTCCCTACAAATACTTATCCAGCCTAGACTACCATTCTCTAGTGGCTTGTTTCAAGCCATATAATGCTTTTTTTAGTCTATAGACATGATCTTCTTTACCTGCACATTCAAATCCTTCAGGATGTTCCATGTAAACTTCTTCCTCAAGCTCACCATTTAAAAAGGCTATTCTAACATCCATTTGAAACACTTTGAAATTTAATAAAAAAAAAGATAGAAAGATCCTTATAGCTTCAAGTCTAGCTATAGGGGCAAAGGTTTCATCAAAATCAATACCCTCAATCTGAGAGTATCCTTTGCAGACAAGCCTTGCCTTATTTCTAACTACTTTGCCTTTGTCTTCAAGTTTATTCCTAAAGACCCATTTTGCTCCAATGACATTCTTGTCCTTGGGTCTAGGGACAAGTTCCCATGTCCTATTTTTCTCTATCTTCCCTAACTCCTCTTCCATTACTTTAATCCAAAGTTCATCTTCACTAGCCTCTATATAGGTTTTAGGTTCAAGTTATGAAATCAAACATAAATGTACATAATCACTTGCACTAGCAAGCTTTCTTTTGGTTTGAACACCAACAGTTCTATCTCCAATGATTTTTTCTTGAGGATGGTTCCTTTGCATTGTCTTTGAAGGAGTTTTATTTGTTTACTCCACAAGTTTTTCAAGAGTATTTTCTTGATATTTCTCCTCATATACGATTTCACCTCTTTTTCAAGCAGGTGAGCTTCTTCATCATCTTCTTTTTGTTGTTCATATAGCTGCAACATCTCATCAAATTTCACATTAGTGCTTTCAACCACTCTTTTAAATCTTTTATTAAAACATTTGTAAGCTTTACTATGATTGGAGTAGCCTAAGAAAATAACTTCATCACAGTGGGATTCAAAATTTCCAAGACTTTCACCATCTCTTTTGATAAAACATTTACTGCCAAAGATTCTAAAATACCCAACATTTGCATATATGCCATACCATAGTTCATAAGGAGTATAATTAGTTTTTACTCTTAACTGCACTCTATTTAATGTATAGAGTGTTGTATGGAAAGCTTCTTTCTAGTAGATGTTAGGTAAATTTGCATCTTGAAGCATTTTCCTTGCCATTTGTTTAACTATCCTATTTTTTCTCTTTGCTACACTGTTTTGTTGTGGTGTCCTAGAGGTTGAATATTGCTTCTTAATGCATGTTCTTCATAATATTCCACAAATTATTTTGAAGTGTACTCACCACCTTTATCTGACCTTAGGCACTTGATTTTTAGATCTAATTCCCTTTCAACCATTTTTCTAAATATCTCGAATCTTCCAAAAGCTTTTGATTTATGTTTCAAAAAGGTTACCCAAGTCATCCTGGTATAATCATCAATAAAGAGCATAAAATACTTTTCACCATTCAATGATTTTGTCCTTGTAGGACCACATAAATTAGAATGAACAAGTTGTAAGGGTTTAGTTGAAGAATACTCTTTAGATTCAAAACTCACTTTTGTTTACTTACCTAGCTGACATTCCTTGCAAGTATTGTTGCTAGGTTTAGAGATGATTGACATATTTATTACACTTTGATTCTTGTTGATCTTGACAAGATTGTCATAATTGATATGCCCAAGTCTTTTGTGTGAAACTTTACTCTCTTCAACTTGACTCGTGAAAAAAAATGTCCATATTTACTATTGTTTGTGGTCTCATGAAGATTATAGATGTTCCCTTTTGTTCTTAAACCAACAACAACATTTTTTCCTAATTTCTTACTGATTTCACAACCTTGAGCTGTAAATGTGACTTTGAAGCCATTGTCATAGATTTGACTCACAATGAGAAGATTGTGAGTCAGACCTTCTACATAGTAGACATCATGTAAGGTAGTATCATCATCCAAAAGTATGGTGCCTTTTCCTTTTATCATAATACAAAAATCATTCCCAAATTTGACAAAACCACTAATGTAATCTTCATATTTGACAAACTTGCTCTTATCACCAGTCATGTGGTGAGAGCATCCACTCTCTACAACCCATAGATCTTTATTTTGGGAATGTAGGGTTGTTTGAACAAGCATTGCTTAAGCCTTTTTGTCAACTTTCTTTGGTTTCCAAACTATTTTTTTTTTGTTAGCACTAGAAGATGTCTTGAGGTGAATGCTAGTTTTGCTTTGTTGTATTGCAAAGGTAGTTATGCAAAACCTAGCTATATGTCCAAGATTCCCATAGTTATAACACTTCAACTTGTTCAAGAACTTGAGAAGATTTCCATTTACAAAGCTAGGCCTCCTTTTAGACATAACCCTACATTCACTTTCCTTGTGCCCGTATTGATTGCAATAGAAGCAATAGCCAAAGAAATGTAGATTACATCTAAAAGGATTACCTCTTTTGTCAATGAGTTTTTCATTTGTAGCATCAACATGTTGAAGTTCATTGGAATATGAGCATTGTCCTTCTGTAAACCCTAGACCAGTCTTATCCTTGTGGTTTTTTTGTTTATTTAAGAGGTTTTCCAACTTGTTAGTGTGGTCACACATGACAAGTTTTTTTCTCAAAGAAACAATCTTTGCCTCTAGAGCACAACATTCTTTTTCTTTGGTATTTAACTATTCTTGAGTAACTTCTAAAATTTTCTTGTTTTCTTCAAGGTGAAGTTTTAGGCCATAAATTTATTTTTCAAACTTAGTAATTTTGTTAATCAAAATTTCAGTATCTTTCCGAGTTTATTTTTTTTCACTATTGCTTCTTTTTTGAGTTTCTTGATTTCTCTAAGGGCACATTTTAGCTCACCCTCAAGATCAACCTCAAGTTCAAATTGATCAACAATATTTTCATTTTGATTATGATTTGGACTAATTATTGTCATAAATAGGGTTTCTTCTCCTTCTTCAATGGATCCCTTTGAACCACTATCTATTACATCAACATCTTTGATGAACAAGATTTTCTTCTTTTTAAAAACATTTTTCTTTTTAAAGTTTTTTTTTCTTCTTTCCCTACCTCCAATTATCTTCTTCATCACTTTCAAGGTCTTTGTTAGGGAATTGAGCAACATAATGCCCAATTTTCCCATAGCTGAAGCATTTAAATGGTAGCTTCCCTTTATATCTTCCTGACCCTCTTCTCAATTTGCTCATAAGAATGGATTCATTGTTATCTAATTTTTTTGAGTAAGAATTTATGTCACTATCCTTTTTCATAGACTTAAAGGTAGTTTCTTTGCTAGTGGGATTATCATTGCAGATTCTCATTTCATAGGCAGTAAAGGTGCCATGAGTTTCATCTAAGGTGAATTTGTTTATGTCCCTTTCTTCTACAATAGAAACTTTGGGATCATATATAGGTGTCAGTGATATTAACACTTTCTTGACAATAGCTAATTCTGCTAAAGTCTCACCAAGACCACAAATTGAATTAACTATTTATTGAACCCTAAGAAATTAGTCAACAAACTTCTCTTCCTTATTCATCTTAATACCTTCAAACTTTTCCCTAAAAGTGTGAAACTTAGCCTCTTTAACTTTTTCATGATCACCCTCATAAATATTGGATAGTTTATCCCAAATAGACTTTGGAGATTTACAGTCAATAATTTTAATAAGGACATCATTAGTCAGACCACATCAAATAGAATTCGCTGCCCTAGCATCACAATCATAGGCCTTTTTCTCCTCTGGAGTAGAGGGTGTGTGTACTCATTCTCAACTACATGCCAAACTCCATAGCCTAGAGAAGTTATATGTCGTTGCATTCTATATTTCCAAAAAGCATAGCCAGTACCATCAAATAATGGTGCTTTGAAAGTAGAAAAACCTTCCTGATTTTCCATGGCTAGTACTCCACCAGGAATCCCCTAAGTTGGTTAAACTTTTTTCAAGGGTATGGATTTGATACCACTTGTTGGAGTACAAAAACACTAAGAGGGGGGGGGCGGGTGAATCAGTGTTTTAATAACCAAATTCAATTCAATTGTTTCCCATAATGAATTGTCCCTTTGTTATAACTGAATGCTCAATTACTAGAGTGTATTCAAATGTGATGACCAAAATCAGATGCTTGAACAACATGAAGCTCAAATGTGGCAAAGTGCATAAATGAAACAACATAACTAAAATGCTTGTATCATGAAAACCATAAGAACCACAACACCATAACACAATAATTTATGAGTGGAAAACCCTTTATAGGGAGAAAAAACCACTCAAAAAAAGGTTGCCTCACTTTCTTGATAAAAAATCTCACTGATTACACAACCTCACTGGCTTTTCAAGTTAGCAACTACCTCTCTGACATAATGAAGTCTCACTGACAATGATCAACAATCAAGATAAAGAGTAAAGAACAAAGAGTCACTTTGTTTCTCTAATGCTCATGGTAGTTTTCTACCTTAACACATTTTGTGTCCTATAGGCTTCATTACATTTGAAACCTAGAAAACACAAAATATATTAACTATTCACTATTCTTTTGAAGTAATTTCTTTAAAGCACAAGATTCAGACTATTACATATTCAAAGATACATTTTAATAGGTGACTTCAATATAGGGTTTCGAGAGAAATCTCTTTTTCAAAACAACATAATCAAAGCAATTGAAACAAAATGAATCTTGCTATCTCAAGATTTTCTTTTTCACTGTCTAAACAAATGTCGAATTTGAGTATATCATATAAATAGCAATCATTAACTTGATAAAATTTGATGCAAGCATACCTTGGTTGGTTTTAGAATGCAATTGAAAGAAACTTACAAATCTCAACTGCGCCATTGAATTCACAACTATCACTAAAGATTTGCTGCTTTCCAAGCTTCGACCCACACCAATCATTCCCAAGAGTCAAACCCTAAGTTCTCTGTTGTATACATCAAACTCAGAACTTTGCATAATGCCCAATATACCTTGCTTTCCACATTATATAATGTTACCCTATTGAACCGGTAACCCTAGAAGGGGTCGATAGAAACAACATTATAGTCTGCCTTCAAACCTTTCCTCAAGCACCAACGACTTGCTAGGCGAGTTACCAATTGAAACAACCTTAATTTATACCTTTTATCACTATGCATATTAAAAACACAAATTTATCATTATGTATGACTTTGATGATCATAGTTGCCTTAGTAAAATAACAATGATAACCAAATATCATCAAATATCAACCAACATTATAATACCTTATGCCTTTCAAATATGCATCAAGGTGAAAGTCCATATTGATGTCAATGTCAAACTTATCCAATGTCAAAGGGGTAAACATCATCATAGTATACCATCAACATACAAATGTAAGCATCAATGGCAACACAAACTGAGTGTTGACATCAATGAAAAACTTAGGTAACATATGTGCAACAAATCCCTCATAAAATGGTTTCCCTACTCATAATAGCCTTCTCAATACTAACATGATGGTAGTGAAATTAATGATGATAATTCCAATCAACCCAAATATATTATTGATCCTAATACCAACCTCAATTATGAAAAATGACACGATCTTGTGGAAAGGTTCATTATAAAAAATAGATACAATCCTTATACAAGTCATTAAATCAGGGGCTAAATTACCTCCTATTTATGGTGTCTACCATCTTCATCATGTATTATGTCTCGATCCCTTAGATCATGATCATTCTTGTGAGAAAATTCCAACTATAACCCATAATGACCTTCATTTCATTCATGACCAAATTGACCTTTATTTAGACCATAACACTCCCTCTCAATAATAATAGCACCTTTCCATCAATGGTAGCCCCTTTTATCAAGAATTTATCCCACCTAATATACACACATCCCTTCACAATGAGTTTTAAAACCCTCCATTTGATATCTAATTCATGACAACAATTGACACCCAACTTGGAACTAAACACTACACTTCCCATATGTATTACATCTCCATTCCTGTCACTAATCAAAATACCTCCCATAACCCTACTTATACTATGACCATTACAAATCTTGGACCTCCAAGTAAGACCATCCTCAACTCCTTGAGTAACATCAACCAACACCAACACTCCACTCTTTTCAAGAACAACAAATGCAACATCATCAATACACCTATCCACCTCTAGCATCACCTATCTCATCTTTTGATACAAAATAGAAATCCATAAAATATTTCCTCAAAGGAATTCAACTATGGACACATAATAAATCATAAACATTTGAGGAATCATGTCCATACCCCTCTAATTGGTCCATATCACAAATCCCATTCCCTGCCTCTTTTGAAATTCATAATTATGATAAAAAGGGGAAGGGAGCCCCTAGGGAAATGTAAATTAATTATTCATGGTTTTCCAATAAGTGGTGCATGCATATGTACACCTACTATAATTATTCCCTCATAGCCTAGGTGGGAAAGCACTTTTATGGTTCTTGCACCAACCTAAGGGGTGCATCACATTATTTGGAGACCTAGTAGAAAAAATTGGCAAATACTTTTTCTATAGCATGAAACATGAGCTAGCCATGATGGACCGATGTAAGAAAAAACAAAATTTATGGGAAAATTTTTATTGTTCCTTCAATTGTGGAGAGCTTTGGCTAGTATGTTTCCATATCCAAAACAAAAAAAAATAGTTGTTATACATCTTTGTCACAAATCTCAATCTAGAATTGGCATTTCATGTATAGGTTGAATACATCACTTCTTTTGATGAGCTCATTGAAAGTGGAATCCAAATATAAAAACACCTCATTGCTAAAGGGGAATTCAAAATATTAGAACCAAAATGATAAATCAAAAATTTCCAATGAGAACCCCAAAAATTTTAGAAAAAATAAGAATGTAATTGGAGATGAGGTCATCGACTTAAATAATTTTCAATTTCTTTGCAATGATTTATGCATTTGATTGTGTGAGAATTTTTGCATCAATGTTTCAGATCACACTCCATGATCCATCATCAAGATGAGAGCAGAGCTAAAAGAGAAAATGAAAAATTGCAAACCAAGAGCTACCTAAAAAGACTAAAAGAAGGGGGAGGAGAGAGAAGGGGGCACGAGGATCTAGAAGGACTTGAAAAATGAAAAAAAGAATAAAATAAAACAAAAGGAAAAAATAAGCTAAAAGGATGAAGAAGCACTAAAAAACCTAAAAATGCCAAGCATAAAAATTCTCACACAATCAAAGCCATAAATCATGGAAAAGAACATTATGGATTGTGGAAACTTGATATCATTAATTTAATTTGTCTAAAAACATTCATCCATCACCATCCCATCATCTCCTAAACCTAAGGGAAACATGGTATAATTCACACCCCTAAGAGAGCCTATTGAGATAATATATCATCAATTGGTCAAAGTTGCCATGGTCACATTTCTACTCATAAAATGCTTCAATGATGGTATACCTAAACCTTCCTAGTACAAGGAGGATGAGTATTGTAATTATTTTAAGAAATTTTCTATTTTTATTCAAAAAATCATACACAATTAAAACCAAAAACGTTCTTACTATTCTTTATGGACTATGTACAAATTATACCTACTATTGTAATTATTGTCAAATCAAATGGCATGCCATAGAAAAGTATAAAATTAAAGCATTACATCCAATACCTCGTGGATAGAGGATAAATTGAAATTAAACGACCATCCATCTCCTCACCTAATCAAGACTTGGGGATCTATCAAAAACTATTTCTTAAACATACTAAGCAGTGCACTCAAGGACATAAATCCCATACAAGCAACATCCATTACCATAATAACCCTCATAGCTATTATTCTATTATTTTACATATTAAGCATTCTTATGAACAAGTTCAAACCATTAAAATAAAAATACCCAATTATTTCATCACTATTTGATGTAGCAAAGTCACTATTCAAGGCCCCACTACAAATAAGCCAAACCCTAAGAACTAATGCCTTGAGTTTCCATACAATGGTGTGTAAGTTACTATTCTTTATCACTCCACCTCTTCTAGTTGAAAGATGATAGAAGTACTATATGACAACCATTGTCCATCCTATATGGCCATTCCTAAATTTTCCTCCACAAAATCCAAGGTATACGTTGATCCTAAAGATCTAACCTCCACATCTTCTACTCCATCCACAAGAAAAAATACCTAAAATTCACATTCAAAATTCTTGATAAAGGATGTGGAGAGTACCAAATCCATGACTCCTTTCATATCACCAAACTACACATCTCACCTTGACCCTTTTTTCAACCATACACAAAAATACAAGATCCCTTTATTACATTGTAATGGGGGCTCACTGCCTTCATTTTTGGTGGTTATCTTGTTGACTAAGACATACAGGTATTTGATCCTATATAGATTTACAAATATGAAAAGTATGCTACCTATTTCAAGGAACACAAATATCTTATTCCCTTGAGTATCTACAACAATATGAACTATAAATATTAAAGTAATATTGTTATATTTATCGTATAATGGTCATCTTAGTTAAGTTTAGTTTGCTTTCAGTTAGTTTTAGCAACTTCCTTTCTTTCTTTTCTTATCAATTATTTCTTTTTAGAAACATCATCTTTTAATTTATTATTTAAGGAGTGTTCCTCTCATTTGTTTAACATGATAATCAATTACCATTTCATGGTATCAGGGTAGAGGTTGATTTTTGGAAAAAAATTGTATTGGAATTCATGATTTTTTACTTGAAAATATTATAAAATATTTTTGAAAGTTTTTTGTTCATTTTTTTAATAAAATTGTGGCTTCTTGTCTACTATGAAAAATATCGACTTAGGATTTTCTACAAATTGTGGGTGATTTATCTAAAAATCGTGAGTGATTTATCTAAAAATTGTGAGAAATTTGTTTGAAAATCATGGGATATTTTTCTAAAAATCATGGGATTATTTTTTTGCATCGTTTGGTTTTACAATATCGTAGATTTTTTGCTTAATAAATTGTGACCTATGTATTTTTTTCTCCTTGCGTTTTTGTGGCTTCGACCTGGGCGTTTCTTTTTCTCACGTGCGTGTCTGATTTCATGCAGGTTCTGGACGTTTTTTGGGAGGTTTTTTGGTGACATTTTTACTAATAAAAAATTGTGAATCATGGGTATCGTGACCTGTTTTATAGCATTAAGCTATTTTTTCCATATGATTTCTACAAGGGTGTTTGCATTTTTGAATTTTGTGGCTTATAACTTGCATTTGGGCAACTTTTCCACATATTTTTTGATGTGATTTTTTTTGAAAAATCACGAGTCTGGCGTATATCAGAACTCGTGAGTGCTAAATCACATTTTCCTAAAGCTGGTGTGTAGCCTGTGTTTTGATGATTTTTCTAAAAAAAAATCATTTTTCTACTAGCCTAGGGATTCTACCTAAGGTGCTTTAAAAGTTTGATTTTTCTCAATTTTTGGACAAAATCGTGAGATTTCTAGCCTCTAATTTTTTTAAAAAAATTATTTGATTTGTGC
The DNA here is from genome assembly GCA_007258455.2 of Sequoia sempervirens. Lineage (NCBI taxonomy): Eukaryota > Viridiplantae > Streptophyta > Pinopsida > Cupressales > Cupressaceae > Sequoia > Sequoia sempervirens. Next base: position 51,146 of record VDFB02268535.1, read on the forward strand.
CAATTGATTGCCTCAGGATTCATGCCAATCACCTAGGGTTTGACTAAAAAAATGTTTTTTTTGTAGTTTAAATTCTACCTCATTTTTTGTGCCTTTGCAAAATGGGAGGGATGGCATCTTTGACCAACATCATGTTGGAAAGTAGCGAGAGATTCAATAGTAAAAATTACAATACTTGGAAATAGAGGATGCTCACCATTTTTTGAGTTCCAATATCTAGATTCGATTATTCTGGGTATAGAAACACATCCCACAATTGTGAGAAAGGACTAGTACAAATATGATGGAAGTAATCAAGAGGTGGATAGGCTTCTCAAGTTATTTGTCACCGATGAGATGCTTCTAGAAATATAATCTTGTAAGACTACTACAAAGATCTAGAAACACTTGAAGGATTTGCATGAGACCTCTAACAAGGGAAGATCATTCTTCCTTAAAAATACATTATTCCTCATTATGAAGGATGACAAGATGTCTTTGCAAGATCATCTCTTGAACATCAAAGAAATTTGTGATCAATTGGAGGCTATTGGTCGCAAGATGGAAGAAGAGGATATGGTGGTGATCACACTGAAAATCTTACCACGATCCTATGAGCACTTCATTGAAAATCTCAACATTACTTCCACTAATATTGAATTGAAGTTTGATTACCTGTGTAACAAGCTCTTGTAGCAGGACAAGTGGAAGAAGTAGTTTGGAAGTAAAAATGACACATCAAGTGTCGAATAATCTTTTATTACCAAAGACAAAGGAAAGTCCTCTTGGTAGAAAGGACAAGGAAAATATGAGGACAACTCCAAGAAGACAATCACATGTCACTATTCTAGTAAGCTTGACCACATGAGGAAAAACTGTAGGAAGTGGTTGGCTAATCAGAAATCCAACCAAGGAGGGTCTCAGTAGAAGGCCCATGTTGTTGAGAATTCTAAGCAAAAAGAGCCTACCTTCTATGCATTTATGGTCAAAATACCAACAAATCATGTCAAATCATCCAAATGGTATAATGATTTTGGAGCATCTTGACATTCACACATAGAAGAGATTAGTCCACATAATATAAGGCTTGCTCTAATTTTGTGATCTTGGGAGGTGGTGAAGAGTATATATTTTGAAAAAGGCAACATTTAGATTACATATGGTGGGAGAAATCTCATCTCTCTCAATGTATACTATGTTCTGGGCATGGAGCTCAATTTTCTCTCTATGAGTCAGATTATGCACCACTATCCAAAGTTGGATATCATCTTCAGTTCACACAAGTACCACATTGTTGACAAGGATTCCAAGGAAATAGTTGTAGTTTGGCTCAAAGATCATGGCTTGTATTGACCAGTTGATACTGGAGAGTCTCAAGAGCATGCAATGGTTGCAAATAGTTCATCCATCAACACTCTTTGGCATCAATAATATGGAAATCTCAACATAGCCTACCTCACTCAACTAGCTCAAGAGAATCTAGTTGAAGGCTTACCTGAGATTTGACAGTAGACATATGGCCTATGTGAAGCTTGCCAGGAAAGGAAGCATCATCAAAATCCATTTTCAGATGGATTAGCTTGGAGAGCATCCAAGGTTCTTCAACTTATTCATGTAGATGTTTGTGGACCAATGAATAATACATTGATCACTAGTGCCAATTTTTCTATTATTTTTTGATGATTTCAGTAGAAAAATGTGGGTGTTTTTCCTCAAAGCAAAATAAAAATTGTTTAATGAATTCTATAATTTTAAAGAATTAGTTGAAAAAGATTTAGGATGTCCAATCATCACTCTTAGGTCAGATAATGGGGGTGAGTTTTGTTCTAACCAATTCATTGACTTTTGTGCTAAACACAGTATCAAGCATTAGCTTACCAAACCCTATAATCCCTAACAAAATGGAGTTGTTGAGTGGAAAAACTGTACTATTATAGAAATGGCCTATTGTATATTGGAGAATAGAAAAGTTCCAAAGGAATTTTGGGATGAAGCAGTGTATACTCTTTTATGCCTTCTTAATAGGTCTCCCACACAGGCCATCAAGAAGATGATCCTAGAGGAAGCATGGTCTAGAAGGAAACCAAGAATTAGCCATCTCAAGATTTTTGGTTCTACTGTATATGTTTTGATTCTAGATGCAAAGAGGACCAAGCTAGATTCCAAAATCCAAAAGTTGATTCTTACAGGATATAGTGACAATCACAAGGCCTATCAGTTGATTGATATCGACATTGATCTTCTAAAATTTAGTAGGGATGTTGTTTTTAATGAAGAAGGTAGGCCCTTTCATCTCTCTTCTTCCATCAAGAGTCTTGATGATCAGCCTTTGAAGGCTAAAGATTTGGGTGTTAGGCTTCCATTACCTCTACCTAAAGGGAGGGATGTTAATGAATCTAAACTTGTGGAATCTCCAATGTAAGTGGACTCTCAAAGGCATAACCCTATACCAATAGATTTCCCTCAAGACAACCTGGATCAACATCTAGATGATTTAATTACAGGTAGCCCAAGTCATGATGATAATCATGATTTGGAAGAAGATGCATCCACTCTTTGGACTAAGTGGTGGGAGAAGCTCATTAGTGATGTCCATGATGATGATCTAGTTGAGGGTAGATCTTCTAGAGGAAAGCGAAAGCAAAATACAATGAATTTTTCTCTTATGGCCAACATTCAGAGTTGTTATGAGCCCCAAGACTATTCCGAGGCGAAAGGTAAACCTGAATAGGAAAAGGCTATGGAAACTAAACATTAGTCTTTTGAAAAACAATACTTGGGTTCTGTCAAATCTTCCACCATGGAAGAAACCCATTGGCTACAAATGGGTCTACAAAGTGAAATACAAAGGTGATGGAACACTTGATAAATACAAGGCTTGATTATTGGCTAAAGGGTTCTCGTAGAGAGAAGGCATTGACTATGAGGAGACCTTTGCACCTACAACAAAGATAAGCACCATCCGACTTTTCCAAGCCATTGCAACACATTTTTTCTTGAAGGTCCATCGAATGGATGTGAAATGCGCCTTCCTCAATAAATATTTGGAGGAAGAGGTCTGATTGTCATATCCTCCTAGTTTCAAGGTTTTATGCAAAGATCACCAAGTATAATTTTTGAAGGCTATTTATGACCTAAAGTAGGCTCCCAGGGTATGGTACTTGAAGATTGAAAATTATTTGGTTGCACAGGGTTTCTAGAGGAATCCCTCAAATACCAGTTTATATGTCAAAATCACTAGTAGTGATATCATTCTTCTTGTCATCTATGTGGATGATATCATCATTACTAGTAGTGGGGTTCATTTGCTTGAGAAAATAAAGTCAAATTTGTGTCAAGAATTTGATATGATAGATTTGGGTATCCTGCACTATTGTCTTGGTGTAGAATTTTGGTAGACAAGTGGCAGTATTTTCATTTGTTAGTCTAAATATGCCAAGAGTTTGTTGGAGAAGTTCAAGATGAAAGATTGCAAAATCTCATCCACACGCATGGAGAAAGGGCTAAAACTTTTAGCCAAATCAGACTCACCAGTTGTTAATGAGTCAACATTCAGGCAACTAGTTGGTAGTCTCATCTATCTTACAACCATTAGACCTAATCTAAGTTATGTTTTGAGCTACATCTCTCATTTCATGATTGCCCCTAAGGCTGAACATTGGGTTGTAGCGAAGCGAGTACTGAGACATGTGAAAGGGACATTTGGCTTTGGCATCAAAAGCAAAGATCTGAGACTAGTTGGTTTTACAGATTCAGATTGGAAAAGTTTTGTTGATGACATAAAGTCTACTTCTAGATATGTTTTCAGTCTTGGAATGGGTACAACCACATGGAATAGTAATAAGCAATAGGTAGTAGCTCTCTCCTCGACAAAAGCAGAGTATTGGGGAATAGTTAAAGTGGCATATGAGGTAATATGGCTTCAAAGGATGCTTTTTGACATGAAAATGTCTCAAGCAAGGCCTTCACCCTTGTTTTGTGACAACCAAGGGTTGTTAAAGGAACCTCATTCAGTGTACAATTTTACCACCATGCTTGAGAGGGTAAGCAGATACATGAAAATTGGTGCTGACATAAGAATTCACTGGGTACCACTCACATTTCACCCACCTATGCTACTCTATCTAGTTACACATTGGACCGAGGAAAAGGGTGAGGAGTGTGAAAATTTTGGGAACATCAGAATGAGACAACTTGCAACTTACAGAGGTTTCTACTTAAAGCAAATCAAGAGAGTTGATGTTGTCATGGAACTTAGGGAGATCACCTTACAATATAATCTTTACCCCTAGTGTTTTGCTTGAGGACAAGCAAAAGTATAGTTGGGGGAATAATGGGTTCTTCTATCAGCCTATTTTTTGTTGTTTTTATGCATACTTTCTGACACTATCAGACAATCCTTTCAGACAATACTCCTATGCTATGCTATCTTTTATGTCATTTTTTCATGCTTATTATATAGCCTTGGAACTAAATTATAGTGATAGAAATATAGTTATGATATAATAGCATTGCATGGTTTATATATGAGTATGTATGAAATGTGGATGGAACTCTGTGTTTAATTATGGTAGTTAGCTTTGTGTATATTTTTTGGTGGATTAACCTCTTGCAACCCAAGAGGACATTGTAGCCTGTAACAACTGGAAGTTGTAGTCCACAAAAAAAGGACTTGGGTAGTGAAATAGGGGAAGTGCCAGATCGAGCTAAATGTAATAACTACCATGTGGAGGCACCTGATGGAGTTAGTCGTGCATCATTATGACAGTTAATAATGTGTTGAGAAGATGAATTATTTTGTTGATAGGATTCTGGATAATTGATGATGTGTTTCATATGCATATCTATTATGCAAAGTTTCAATTCTATTAGAACTCTTCTTTCTTTTTAGTTATAGTTTGAACAATTCAATCTTAACTATATACTCTGATATCTAGGATTTGTAGTTAATGATTACAGTTATAATTTGTGCTTAGAATAAACTTCCTTGTGCTTGTATATAGCTGATGGTTGAATCCTTAGATAAGTTAGATGATTTTCAATATTTTTTTATCAGTTACTTTCTAGTTTTTAGTTATCATATACAAACATGTTGATTATTCATAAATGATTTCATTGAATACTATCTATGAAGAAGATTTTGTGTAATCTTTTGTGATGCATAATGAATGAAGTTCAAGTGCATATGAACGCATAGAATATGAAGGTTTAGACTTGGTTTAGTTAAGTGAAGATGAACACTTGAGTAGGCCACTCAAGGTAACTGTTCTTCACTATATTTATAGTTGTTTATTTCTATTTAGTAGTTATTTTCATTTATCATTACTTTGTAAACTGCATGTAAGTTAGAATAGATTCTCATATTTTGATTATCAACAATGAATATTCATGATCATGAATGCATTTAGTTAACTTTTAGTACTCTAGAGGTTAGAATAAGTTCAGTTACTAGTCTTTATCATTTTTGAGTTAGTACAGTAATTCTTTGTTAGTAGCAATTTAGTTATAGGTTAAGCTGTAGGCACTCGTAGCCATTAGCGCTAGTTCGTTTCTTTCACTGTTATGCAATTATGTGATTTTCCGGCAAGTAGAAAACCTTGAATAGGATAACCTAGGTAGCCTCAGGTCTCTAAAGGCATATATAGTGCAACACCATCACAAGTTTACAAACCTTGGTTGACAATTTAATGTAGTCTTTACAATGTTGATGGACTGTTTAGCTAGTCATACCTTTGAATTGTGTGGTTTCTACCAAGTTTAAAAGACACTAGTTGAAACTCTACAGATAAAAAATGTGAAATCCATAGAAGTATCATTAGGAGATACAAGGGAAGCAACACTTTCCATTGCATCTACATGTTGATTATCTTTTTGAGGAATATTGTCAATGGTATATGATTCAACGCATTCAAGCAATGTCATTGTGAGGTTTTAATATTGGGATAATTTATCATGTTTGCTTGATAGGATCCATTTATTTGTTTAATTAACAATTGAGAATCACCAAATATGCGAATGTGTTGAACAACTAAGGATAAGGTTGCACGTATTCCAACAATTATAGCCTCATATTCTATAGTATTGTTTGTACATAAGAAGTTTAAACGATAAGATAAGGGAATAGGAGGATTAGATATATACTCTTTCAAACTTCAAAAATATTATTTACAATCCTCATTCCATTTAAATTATGATTCCTTCTTAAGAATTTGGGTAAAAGGTAAAGTTTGATCTGCCAAAGATGCTACAAAATGATGGATAGCTTGAATCCTTCCTTGCAAAGTACGTAGTTAAGAAATGTTCTTCAGAGATGGAATGTTAATGATAGCATCAATATTATTTATTTCCACCTCAATTCCTTTGTGGGACACTATAAAACCCACAAAAATTCCACTCTACACACCAAAGACACATTTTTGATTCAATCTCATGTTGTACTTACGTATTCTTTCAAAGATCTTTCAAAGGATTTTAAGAATGTCTTGATGAGTTAAGGATTTAGCAAAAATATCATCAACATAATCTTCAAGAATTTTATGTATGTAATCATGAAATATCAATGTCATAGCTCTCTGATATGTTGCACCCACATTCTTTAATCCAAAAGGCATTACAACCCAACAAAATGTTCCCCAAAGTGTGGTAAATGTTATCTTGTATTAATCTTGAGGATTGATAAATATTTGATTATACCTTGAAAAACCATCCATGAATGATAATAATGTATGGCCCATGGTTGAATATACTATCATGTCAATATTAGGAAGGGGAAAATTGTCTTTCAAGGATGCTTTATTAAGATCATGAAAATTCGTACACATCCTAATACAATTGTCAGGCTTTGTTACCACTACAATGTTTGAAATCCATGGTAAATAATCAATGGGGTGGATAAAGCCAACATCTAGGAGCTTCTCAATTTGAACCTTAACCAATAATGTTGTCTTAGGATTAATCTTGCGTATCTTTTGTTTTATCGGTTTAGCACCCTGCTCAAGGACAATGTTGTGCGTAACTATCTTAGCATCAATTCTCGACATATCCAAATAAGTCCAAGAAAAAAAAATGGGAAATTCATGTAATAGGTTTACATGTTCTTCTTGTTCAAATTCATCAAGGCACTTTCCTATTTGAATCACTATTTCTTTGTTATATGTGTCCATTGGTATGTTAATTGTATCTCCCACAAGTAATGCACTTTGAATTGGAATTTCAGGAATTTTTTCTTCTTCCTCTTGTTCAATGTTGTTGGTTTTAGCTTCATTTACAAAGTACCCCAAAGCACTTAATGCATAACAAAATCTTTCATTGTGATGATGAGTTGGTAAATTATCATAAAATCCTACAAATTCTGCCAAAGCTTCATCATTTTGAAAATGCTCCATAGGTATATCAACACTTTTGGTATCTATTAAATCAAGATCTATCAATGTGAGAGTTGTCTTAGGGGAATCTTGCATAATAGTGATGATGTTAAGTGAAGGATTTTTTGAGGCTTTCAAAGGACAATAGCCAAGACCACTTTTTGTTTCTTGTATGCTAGGCTCTATAAGGACATGAATGCCTTATTCATTCACACCACATCCTTTTCCACTATAACCAAGTTGCTTCAAGAGTTGACATCCTCTCTTATAAAGAGATTCCATTACTTTCGAAGATGGTGGTTGATCATGATCAACCTTGTCATAACTTGTTGTGTTACTTGTGCCTTCTTCTAAAATTGTTTAGTCGAATATTGTTGATGGTTTTGCCATGTGTTGTGTTGACATCACTATTGTTTCTTTTTCTTTCTCTATTGCTTTTGTTGTGATTCTATACTCTCCCATAAATGTAGGTGTGAAATCCAATAACTTTGTAACTATTGTAAATCTTTTTTTATTTTTCTTCCTCTTGCACAAGTTCTACTTGTGGGGTTGGTATTAATGTTTTCAAAGGAATCTCTTTATCTTTCTTAGTTTCTAAGCAACTTTCTAATTGGAGGTCATCTTTGATTGTGTAGAACTTATTCTTATAAAGATACTTCATTAAAAAATGAAGGGTTGAAGGGACTCCATTAATTTTAAAAAGAAGATTATATGAGAGATATTGAGGCATGACATGGATAGGAGTTTGCAATGTAACTTTTCCAACTTTCACAAGTAACGTTATCTCACCAAGAGGTTGCTTTCCCATATTATCAAAACCATGAATAGATAAGGAATCTGGTTCAATCTTAGTCTTATCCACTCCAATCTTATCCAAGAGGTTTATACTACACACATTAAGGGTCAGACCAATGTCAATGAGAGTTCTTTTTATTTCACATCTATTAATGACAACCACTATCATTAAGGCTTCATTTTTCTTTGTATCTCCAATGGAGGTAACTCATCTTGATGAAAGATAATATAAACATTGACTAAATTCATACCTTCGACTAGGGTTACTACATTGTTTGATTGCGCACTAGGAGGGACCACTACTTGTAAAGCATTTTGAAGCATGTTATGGTAATTAGGTGATGCCTGAATGAGATCCCATAAATAAATATTAGAAGGAGTGTTGTGAAGTTATTCCACAAGATCATACTCATTTCCACTATGCAAAGGAAAATAAGGAGCATTGGGAAAGATAGGTTGAGGAAGTGGTAATGAAGTAGGTATGGTATGTGGTTACCTATTGTTCCTTGTGTTGTATGTATGAACAACACTATGATAATTATATTGTTGCAAAACATTGTTACTAGTGAGTTTCCTTGCAAAGTTAAAAATACTTCCAAGGGGTTTGGGCCTATTTTGAGGTGGTCCTATGATAATCACATGAATGGTTTGGACTTGCAGTTGTTGTGAAGGTGAGTAAATGGTAAGTTGAGGTGTGATTACATTTAATTCCCTTGGCTTTGTTTTGTCATGACAAGCTTTAGTGGATGAGCTTTGTGAGATGAAGTCCTCAAGGGCTTCATCTAACATGTCAAAGTCATCACTGCTAAAAGACTTGAGGGATATGCTAACTTGTACAAAAAGATTTGACATTGTCAAATAACTATGCTTTCTCGAAGGGTTCTCATTTAGTTTATGTTTTTTATTTGATGTCTTTAGGGTAGTTTATGGTTTCCAATGATTGTAAAATATAAAGTAATATGTGTAAACTATGGAATGATGCTAAAAATAAAGTAAATGTATACATATTTGAAACTATCTACAACTGAAACATGTAAATTTTTTCCAATTTGTTTCAAGATTTAAGTAAAAATACAACTACCTTTAGTGTTCAAAACAAACTGTTTCAAAAATGTAATTCTCATATTTGACAGCAAAAATAGAAAGCAAAGACAAAGGCAAGATAGCTCCCAAAATTTTGGTAGGACACCCATACAAGGACAGGTTCACCCAAGGGTGAATGGGTCCTTGTTCAGGGTTTTAGAAAAAGAAAGATGCTAAGTCTGAGTTACTATTGGTGTTCTATGTTTCAGGTTGCAAATTGTGATTTTTGAGATAAAATTTTCCAGTTTTAGGTGTCTTAATGCAAGTTTGACTAGTGAAAAATAGTGAACAAAGTGACAACTTTTGAAATACAATTTTGAACTAAAATTTGAATCTAAATGACTGAAAGACACTCTTGATGTACAACTACAATGCTAGATGTATGAAAAATTAATGCAATTTTTTTATTTTTTTAATGAATTTGAATGGTGAAAATATGTAAAACTAAACGCTAAATGCAATGAAAATCACACTAATGCAAACCTAGATCTAGGGTTTTGAAGGTCTCCCAATCATAATTTTGGATGTACAATGTCAGGTTAGCCAAAATGAAACGAAGGGAAAGGGGACCTTCCCTAAAATGGGATGTGTGATAAGGGGAGTATGTCAAAGAAAAAGGGGGTGTCCACCTAATAAAAAATCCGCCTTTCCAACATTAATTAGGAAGAGGGATAGTGCCACAAATGCTTAGAATTGACTTATAACCCTTAAGCCGAGTCAACCCTAGGTTTTGGACACTATGGGACCTTAGCTTCCTTATTACATAAATGATCGAAAGACAGTTTTGGGAGAAAGATAAAAGTGTTTTAACAATCAAACCTATGAGATCTAACACTTGGAATATGAAGTATTATGATAATGCTATCAGAAACATCAATTAAATAGTAGATCTGAGAAGGTTAGGATGGTGTTTACTTGGCTCTAAAAGTGGTTTTCATGCTCCATTGAAGGACATATCCACCTAGGGGCAAATGGGTCCTTGCATCCCCTTTTGAAAAATTAAAAGTTGATCCTATATACCTCTGTCTTCACTCTACTCCTATACCTATGAACCTTCAATCCTTAGTCAAGATCTGTAGCAAAAAATAAAATTTTTGGTTCATTTGTATGGGGGTTTGCCTCATTCAAACCCCAAATTTGGTAATTAAACCTTGATAAAAAGATGAAAAAATGATAAATAACAATGTGTGCAAGCCCTAACCTTAAGTGCATCTAAGCTGTTAAGAGCTAAAATGCCAAGAAACCATATTCAAGTGTGAGAATAAGATCCCTAAATGAACTTGAAAAATGACAAAGACCTAGCTAGGGAGAAGTCAAAACACCCTAATAGATCTGAAATTTGATTATACCTTGCTTTAGGTGGCTAGTAGAATGAAGATTGAAGATGTGAACACTTAGGAAACAAGTCATTGGTCTAAGGAGAATGGCTATGTGTATGTCCCAAAGCCTAGAATCCATCATGATTCACCATTGGCATCAACCTCCAAATCATGAATAATGCTTGATCTATCTTGGAAAAATGAGCTTAAAGACTTACAAAAAAAAATGAGATGATACTCCAAGACATAAACCTTCCTTGCTTGAATGCTATTTCCTTTATATTAAGTGCTAATCTTATGAATATCTTCTTAATATTTTGTCATCCTAGTTTGAAATGGTGAAAAGACTAGGATTTATAGGCTTCTTCTCTAATTTCCTGAATATTAAATCCTGATGGCCGACCTTTGAAACTTGAATTTTCAACATTAAAATGCCACCAAAAACATATTTTAAATTTGGTTTCAGAACCTAAAGGGGACCCATTCTCCCTTGACTTGAATTGCCAAGACTCATTTATTATGATGCCTTTAATTCATTAAATGCATTTGTTTAATGCATGTTGTGGTGTCAAAAAATGATAAAAATAGGCCTTGGGATGCATAATAAATGGAATTAGGGGCCTATTTTGAAGGGTAAAAATGCATAAATGTGAAGTCACAAAAATAGGTCCAAATTAAGTGTGAAATTGTACTTTCACTTACAAAGGAGTACAATTTTCTACACTACACCACATATATCCCCACTAGAGCCCTTTTCACCTTCATCTATCATCACATTGCATCTCTTTAATTCCTTACATTATGATTTAGTTCTTGTTAAATATTTATCCCATTCCCCTCATCCTCCCCTCCCACTCATCATCCCATACACCCTTCACTTCAACATTTCATTAGATACCAACTCATTTGTTTACATGTTTTTGATTGATCGTTTATATGTGATCATGTTTTTTTGTTACCTATTGTCCTAGTGATACATACATTATATTGCCACAATCACCCTCATTCTTCATATGATGGTGAGCCTCAAAAACTTCCCTTTTGGATTACTATGCTATTTAATTTAATTTTTTTTTTGTGTCAATCCATACACATAGGACACACAACCATCACGATTAATTATATCATGGTTCATAATTTTTAGTTCTATAGCAAATGATAGGTTTCTCTTTGTGCAAAAAAATACTTTGAAAATATTCATCTATCCATTTTTTCTATTTCCCATATTTCTTTAATTCATCCATCCTCTACCCACAAAATCATGTGTCATTGTAGCTACCTTAAATCCTTATGAGATATCCTTATCAATCTTGTATGTCCATGAAATCTATATTCATCTCATCCAAGTAACATAAATCAACATGTCTAATCCTCTTCCATCATTAGTTCTATATCCATGATGCATGTAGACACCTAAACTTATCCTTATACAACCTTTTTCCAAACATTATTTAGTTAATCATTTTCACAGGTAATGTTCTCTACTATTTAATTAGTCAATTTCCCTCTCACACATAATTAAATAATTTGATTATTTAATTGTCCTATTTTCCTCCTCACATGGATAAAATAATTAAATATTTTTATTATTTAATTCGAACTATATTCTCTCCACCAAAATCCAAGAATAGAGGAGCCCCTAAATGCACTTGTCACCCACATTCATATGGTTGCAACAACTTGTTATTTTTAGTAAATACAATTCTATATTGTCAAACAAAACTTCATCATGATCCTTCATCCTCTCTTCAATCCTAGGAAAGTCTTCTCATTCATTCTTTATCACTGATCTTCTAATCTCATCTCCACCATGCATTTTCCATCCCAAAAATTTATAAATAGACATACTATCTTATGTATTGGATCAATCTACTTTATGCTATCAAAATAGGTAATTTTATAAAAAGAGCATCCACATCCCAATAATTATTGAAGAAAAATACACTTTAAATGGAGTTATGGTAATATTTTCTTTGATTTCTTTGTTTTAATTCCATTTGTATGTTCTATATCAGGATTTTTTAGTTTATAATTGGGATCTTTTGTCTTGCATTTTTTCCTATTTTAAGATTTGAACTAGTGTTTACATTCTAGTGACTCTATTAGGGATGCACATCTCTAGATCACTAATTTTTATTTGAATTTTATTGGATTTTTTATATGTTGTGTAGAGTCCCTACTAATTTCTAGTAAACTTGGTGGTAATCACATAATTTAGAGGAAAAACCTAGTTGAACAATCCAATTGAACCTTTGGAAAGACCTTCATTGAATTATCGACTAGGGCTAGTAAGCTTGTGATGGTATTGGCACCGTATGTACTTTCAAAGACTTAAAACTACATAATTCATCCTAGTACAAGCATTACACTTGGTGATAAATCATAAAATTGTATAATAGCAAAGAAAGTAATGTTGGCACTATTGCTACAAGTACCTATAGTATAAGATTGCAACTAATTTCTGTCAAGAAATGAACGCTGGTATTTAACTGATACTGATGACTAAACCTACACTCTGGAGTACAAAAAACTTAAGCAATCTAAGGCATAAATGTTGAAACAAGAATTGTTCATAAATAACTTGAAGAATCTAATTAACATGCATTTATGAAATAACTGCTACAATAAAAGTAACTGTATAGAAAATGAAGTGAGGGTCAGTTAACTTGAGTGGCCCTTACTCAAGTGAATGCCTCCACTGATCTAACTCAAATCTAGCTTCTTAGATTAACACAATCATAATAACTCAAACCATTCATTGCAAAACTCCAAAATATTACATAAGATTTTGTTGAGATATTTTATTCATGAAATCATGATTGAACAATAAACACTGTCTATGTAAGAACAACTTAACTGGAAAAATATCTGGAAACTATATCACCTCTTGAACGAAATTAAATAACTCCTAATACCTCAACCACCAAGCTATTCATATAGCAACAGGGAAATATTATTAAAATGAGGAATCTAAACTGAAACCATAAATCACCACTCCCTATATATCAAAGCGTGATAAATACTTAGCAAACTATACCTGAAAAAGGGAAGAAGAGTCCAAGTAGGGCTGAGAATTTTCTATAATAGAACTAGAACATGGATAGGTTGAATCAATCACATTGGATTCCTATCATCAATAGGGTTCCTCTCCTTCGACATGTTTATTGAACTTCATAATGATGCACAATCATCTTCATTAAGTGCCTCCATGATGTAGTTGTTGTGCTCAATTTATTCTGGAACCTCCCCTGCTTTGTTGTCTGGGAATTCCTTTGGCTGTGGGTTGCACCTCATAGTTGTTGTGGGCTAAAATCTACCTCCTCTAGTTGCAAAGAGTTAGTTCACAAAATATGCACACAATACTAACAACCATAGCTAAGCATATATATCAATTATAATTCATACATATCCACACATAAATTATGCAATAACCATCACATCATAACCATATTCCCATATACTTTAAATCAAGTTCAAGGTTGCATAATAAGCATAAAAGATAGCATAGTGTAGGGATATGTAAAAGATAAATGTATGAGAATGTCTTTGAACTTGCATAAAAACATAAGAAAACTATCTAATGACTGGACTCATCATGTTGGTTAGAATTTTAGCACTTACATTTCCATATCAATGCTTGCATTTCTAGATCAGTTCTTACAAATCTTACAATGCCTACATTTATATATGAACACTTACATTTCTAGATTAGTGATTATATTTCTAAATTAGGGATTCTATAATTTCCCCATTTCTCTAATTGTTGTGACTTGTTTCTAATCTTTGCTTGCTATTTTCTAAATTATTTTTTCTTCTTGTGGAGGGTCTTTGTATTATTCCATCATTTCCATCACTTTAATACTCTATTTATAAGATAATATGTTTTATTGCAAACATTTTTTGCCCAACATGATTTAATGCTCACAATCTAGGAATTAGCATTTATTCTCTGTGAATTAGTTCTTACACACTACACTTTAACAAACACACATATCAACACATACACATATCACCACATTCAAATATTGACACCTAGATCAATACTTTAGTAAATTGGCACCTCCCTAGTTTCTTGACTCGCCAATGCCATCTGTCACTTGCATTCATTTTCTATCAATTTCACTATTTCGACACTTACACTCTATAGATGGTCACTTTACCATTTTTAGTTCTATTTTTTATTTTTCTTAGTTTTCATGCTAATTATTTTTCTAACATGTGGTTCTTATCAATTTGTGCAATTATTTATGCCTTCTCAAGACCATTAATCAAACTACTAATGTATTTGGTATGGGTTTACACTTATCCAATAAAATTTATTACACTATTTATAGTTGCACTAAATTAGATTAGTGGGAAAATAATTTATTTGATGTGTCTTTAAGTGAGTGATGTGTATGCTCCCCTCTTGCATCTTTGTTCAATCTTGAGGATAAAAAAACGTCACTTCCCTTTTCTTTTCTTTTTTCCATCCCAAGGATCCCAATGGGTGTATTCTCTCCCCTTTCTTCATGTGATATTGAGTGACCAAAAACAATTGAATCATTCCTTTCTAGAGGGTTGCCTAAATATTTGACCACCCTAGGGTACAAACCCAACTCTCATATTTTGATGGTGTATAAAAAGAAAGAGGTGAATCAAAAGACACTCCTCTTGGAAGTAGAATCATGTCAATCTTAAATAAAATGCACAAGAACTTTATACTTTTTGGAAGTGAATATGGAGAGTGGGTTAGCATATCCCCCTAGCTATTTGGTACTTTTCCCTTTAATCTATATATTTAGCCTCATGTATCCTTGTGATATATTGAGGACTCTCCTAGACACCTTATTCACCATTTCTTAAGACCTTTCAGCCATTATGTTTTTGGTGCATTAGATACCAATTAGGCCTAATAAGTTACTTGCACTTTTGAGTGGGAGAGGTCAATCTCACTTTCAATAGGTATTTAAGCCTCCAAGATAAGGGATGCATCTAGGTGTTCCATGACCTTGCATTCCATGGATACCCACATCCTTAATAGATACTATAAATGTGGGCACATAAAAGGTGACACTCCCACTTCAATAATTATAGGTTGTCATTATGATTGGAGTTTTTTCTTGTCAAAATCTATACACTGTATCTACTTCAACCTAACTTTTATGTTTGGTGTGCTTTTAAATCCACTCATTTTTCAAGTAAAAAATATTCATCCTAAATCAACCATTTAATATTTTCTCCAAATACTCTGTTCATTCCTCCAATCTAATTCTTCATCCATCCAATCATCCACATTTCTCCAATACAATCCTCCATCCTAAAATCAAATCTATACCTCATCTAAAATCAAATTATACCTCCATCCTTCTAGTTTAGTGCCTCTACCCTATGTATCAACACTTTTGTAGATCATTTCTTTCATTTTTTGATGGATTTATGGTTTGAAGCTTTTGTAACTATTTATCTAATCTAACTTTCATCCCAATTAATTCTTAGTTTATCTATTTCCATCTTAATCTTTCCTCATTTATTCATCCACATCCTATTTCAACCTATCCCCTCCTAAATCTAAATCCAATTCCATCCTTCATCTTAATCCTTAATTCACATTCTTCTAATCCACAATTCACTTATAATCCATTATACTAATTTCCATTCCCTCTCCAAAATCAAATTTCAACCTTCTTAATCAACCTTTTATCCTCATTTTTATCTAACTCCTCATTTAAGCTATTATATCCCAATCAACTCTATCACATTCCTCTAATCCACCTCATCTACACCCGTAACCCCCTTTCTCATAACCTAAACCTAGATAAATAATTTTGTAATCCAAATTCTAAAAAATCATATCCTTCTTCCAATCCAACCAACCTAGATCCAAAATTGATCCTAATTAATACATATATGAGCTTTAATAGACCAATCCTAATATTTTTTGATACAAAAAAATATTAAGATCTTTCATCCATTCCATTCTAATGTCATTTATTCCACTTCAATATCTATGTCTTCCATCCAATCCTATCTTCTATTCTAATCCAATCCATCATCATGTATCCCTTATATACCTCCCCTCCCACCTTTGATGATGACGAGGTTAGCCTTGTTGACCGACTTGAATATTATCCCTATGATGGTAATGATAGTCTTGTGGGCCAAGATGATCTCCCCACATCTACAGTCCTCAAACATAAGCATCCACTAGTTCCACACCCAATCATAAGACCATCCTAGCCACCCTCTTCAACTAAGACAAAGATGACATGGTTATGTTCATCCTAAGTATCAAAACCAAGATACCATCCTCCCTATTTCTTATTGCTCAGCCTTCCCCTTCCTTTTACAAGGAAAACCAATCCTCCATCCAAATTTCCCCTCAAACCCCATCCATAACCCAAATCCCTATCTTTAACTCCTCTCCAAGATCCCTGTCCTCATCTTCATGCAAAAGATTCTTTGAAACTACAAATTCTTATTCCAATCCCTCATCTCCCACATCCTCATAATCCACCCCATTCTAATCCTACAAATCTTCTTCATCCCAATTCTTTGATGATTTCCTCCAAGGAGTATTAGCATAAGATCATAAGTTACCATACACAAAAAAAATTGTCCCATGTTATAACACTCATCCAACTCCATCCACTTATCTCTCATCCCCTAATTCTATAAAATATCTTCAATCCCTCAAATACATCAAATTCTCCATTTACAAACATAAAAAATCCTTCTCTCATCCATGTACAGCACTCATAGACTCCATCCATGCACTCATTTCTATCACAAAGATTTCATCTTCCATCATCTCCTCCAAACACATCTAACTATGTAAATCCCTTGCTCCAATTCATGGTCCCACATGTCCTCCAAATCCAGTTAAAATCATCCCTTCCACTCGTTCTCATTATCTTGTTCAATCTCAAAATCCAAGCATCCTTATTAACCCCCTTCATGATCATAATCCATATCAAGATCCCACCATCCCCATTCAATCCACTCATGACCCACAAAACTCTCAACTTGGTTACTCCATATTTATCCAGTATGGTTTCCCCCAAGAATCTATAATCCTTCCACTTCCTACCCCTCTCAACATGGATTAACCTCTTGTTTCCAAAAAAATAAGAATCACATTTGCAAGAGGATTTTTCAAAACATGTACTATAAAAGTAAAGGGTTGGGCCTATGGTGAGTTTTCTTCAGGTCTCACACTTCAATAATTTAATTATCATATTGGAAAAGGTGGTGCCAAGGTTGTTTGTAAAAGGATTTCTAATATCCTAATTCATACTATTTTTTTATCAAATCAAGAATGCTTATGTTGAAAAGGAATGTTAACTATAAAGCATTTAAAGGTTATAATCTACAAAAGTATATAATATATAATCTACATAAACATACATATTGTAATTTAAAGAAAGCTAATTAAAATTTTGTTGCGACAAAATGAAATTTTCATAACTATGGATTGGTTGGAAATGAAATTAACTATTTGATTCTTGTATTGTTTCTCCATAGAATGTAAAGCTAGCAATGATTCAAAATTGATTAACATAGAGTTTATAACTACTAATTATTCAAACTTAATTAATTAACACAAAATATAAAACTAGCAATGATTCAAACTTGATTAACATATAATTAACATGCAATGAAGAATATAACAACAATAAGAACTTTTGTAGCTATGAAATACACAACTTCTCTTTCACACAAATGAAATGTTATATAAAACATAAAAAATAATAAACATAATAGAAAAAATAAAAAAGATAACATAGGTAACATTAGATATACTAAACTTGGAGGTTGTAAATAGTATGAACACAACTATTCAAACATGAAAATTTGAGGCAAAAATAAACTACTTATTTCTACTATGTACTTCAATCCCTTGGTTGAGAGGCCAACTTGACAATGGTTTTTAACCCTTCTACTCACAAAATAATTAGAAATATGCAACAACATTTCTTGAAACAAAAATTTGAGATTTTTAGTTGAAAATAAATTCTTCATGTATTCAAATATCAAGTTTCAAGTTAAGTTTTTTTTCTAAATAAGAAAGATATATAACTATAACTTGATTATTACTTTACTACATCATGGTGACATGCATAGATACCATTAAAATTTTGTTACATCTATTTATGAATAAATTCTTAATTGAATTAAATGGAAATACTTTTTACTAGATGGAACATTATTATAAAATAGGAGTCTTTCTTCCTTCTTAGTTCACAACTTCAATAAAAATAAGAGATGTATATCTACATAAATCCTTTTCCAGAGACCTAGCTTACAATGGTTTCAAAGGTTCTTTGATAGTTTTGGATCTCTATAGATGTGGCACTCTAGAACTTTTGTCCTTCTTGGATATGTTCTACTTTAAAAAAACACATCTTTCAACCCACAACCATTAGTATTAAAATATTTATAATCATAAAATGAGCAAAAAAAATAAAAATGTGTGCATTAATACTAATTAGAATTAGAATTATTTTTATTATTTAATATTACTAATTTTAGTATAGTAGGGTCTATGGAAGGTTGTGAATGAAGGTTGTGAATGGTTAAAAAGGGTTAACTTGATCCTAATAATGGGGTGAATTCTTATACATGTTATCAATCTATCAAACTTGTGATTAAACAAGTCCTCTTGCTTCTTTCTTTATGTACTATTATGGTTTATCCCCTCCCCTTATATTATATTCTTCCTCAAATAATTTGTTCATATCAAAAGCTAAGTGTGTTGACTAATCTATCTCCTGAGGATTAATGATGTAGGAACCCTTGAAATTTCTATCTTGTCCTTTCATTTGTCAAATTCCCAATCAAATTGTATACCATTAACACTAAATGGGGTGACCAAATAGAGAATGAGGGGAGGTCCATATTTTATTCCTATCTAATTTTATTTGTATTTATTCATTAATTTTATAATTTCTTTTGCCCTCTTAAGAGACCACATAATATTCCCAAGAGATATTGATTCCCTATTTTAGAGTTGCACAACCAAAGTTTTATACCTTTCCTCATATGTTATAAAATTTTCTTTTGGTAGATTAGGGATAACAACTGTGAGAGATTCATACCACAAATTTAGACTTCAGGTAAACTTCTCTGCCATAGCAGGGTATTTTAGCATCCAATAAAACTTATCTCAAAAGGATTGTAGTTTTTTGAATTGATGTCTCAATGGAAACCTACTAGTTTATTCTACCTTATAATACCCCCTTTCCTTTTTTTTCATGCCACTTGTTTTCTCATTATATAAATGAAGGCCCTTAACTATACTTCTCCCACAAAGGGGTTGATGAAAATGTCATGCCCTGAAATTTTCCACAATTCAAACCCCCGATTTTTTTGTTAAACTAAATAACTCAACCAAGACATAACAAGACAACATGTCATTCATGTGTGTGATGGCATCAAGTTAATGATTCCATCATAAGAATTTTACACAATGAATGAGAGTAGAGTGGTGAAAAACTAGTATAAAGTTAACTTTAATAGTACCTCTAACTAAGGGTGACTATTTAGTCTAAAAGAAAGAAATATTAAAAGAGATAAAGATGTTCATGAAGTTATTTTACGTCCTAACATAGAGTACAATTAGGGCTCTATCACTAAGACTAAAGAAATAAAGTAATTGAATAGTCATAAATGTATAACTCATGTTAATTCAAAAATAAATTGAACAATTAATTACTATCCAAATTTCTTTCTATTTACATACAAAAAATTTCTCCAAAATTAAAATATCCAAGTAATGCTAAATCTAAGTATGTCTAATTATTTAATTGTTTATGTACAATGTTTAGTTTCATAACCCAAGAAGATAACATCAACATAGTGATCCTAATATCTCATACTTCATTTTATATATTTGACTATGACATTACTTGCTAAATTCAAAAGGTGTACCAATTCTAAGATTTAATTTAAATAATTTATTCTTGCCCCAACTATTGATATTTTTTTTATATCAAAACATGTTTAAATAATTTTGAATCAAGTCTAATTTTGATTTTTTTGTTCCTTGTTAATTTAAAAATGAATAAAATAAGTCATCAAATCCTACCTTGATCTCATGACTACTACATTTCTTTACAATTTTGAGTTGAACATTAAGACTCAATGTAAATGTATGATTTATAAAATATATTAAGTGTTCTTGAATTAACTTTTAAGAAGGAGAGATGAATTATAAAACTATAGAGAACAAAAAAAAAGTGAAAAATATCATATCTAAACACTAATTAACTAAGTAATTAATAAATAACTAAAAACTAATTTCAAACTAAGTTGTGATACCTTAAATATGAGTCTCCTCAACTATTTGCCATTTGCTCTTTGAAGACTATTTTTCATATGTAATATTATTTCTTGATTTCCTCCAATTGATTGTTGTTTGCAAGTGAAAACATTTTGTAAAACTTATGTTGCAAGTTAACAAGAGGAAGAAGATGAAAGAAACATATTTCAACTCTCTTATCTTAATGTGATTTCATTAAATTCTTACTTGGTTCTACTCAATTTGTTTTTCAATTTGTTGTTTTAGTTTTATATTAGAGGATAGTAATATTTTAATCATAACTTTTAATTGGTTTACTAGGTTTATCTTATTTTTGGATATGACATAAAAATATTTGATTTCAAAAAACCCTTTAAATTTTATCTTCTAATTCTTTGTCTATCATTCCGTGTGATCAATTTTTTAAGACTATTTTATGACATATTATTATTGTGAATAAGGATGTCAATATTTTCTTAATAAATCATAATTGATGATCTAGGTTTGTGAATATGAAATATAACCAGATTAATTAGGCTAAGAATCAAGTAAGAAACTAAAAAATTAACCTAATTAGATCATATTCTCAATGAAATTCTCACAAATTCTAACTAAGATGCCATTAAACATGAAATAACATTCTAAATTCAAAAGAAACATCTAATTAACACAAGCAAACCTCATCCCATTAGGGGATTAGTGCTAATTTGATGTGGAATGCTCAAACCTTTCCTAATCCCATTGTTGAAGCAAAGCTTTGATGACCTCTAATGGTGAAATTGATGGAAATGGAAAAATGTTCTCAAAGTGAATATGAAATTGGCTATAGTATGATTACACAAATGCTTTGTGGATGATTTACTCATAGAAATGAGGGCTATTTATAGGATTTTTAGATGAACCAATGACTAAGATTGATTTAGCTAATCAATGGATAAAAATGAATGTGAGAGAATGGCATGGATCAATGATCAAATCCATCGATGAGATTAAAGAATTTCATGGATCACTAAATTTAATCAAGGGCTCTAATTGAATTAGAATGTGCAAGTCCCTTAATTTTAGGAAGAATATTGGAAGATATTTCCATTTGGTGGGAAAATTTTGAATTTGAATGAGTAATATTCCTTGAGAATATTCTTTGAGGAGTGGGCAATTAGTCAAGTAAATAATTAGGAAACTATTTAATTGTGCAAGGTGAAGGAATTTAAGACTTTAATTAAACAATTAGATCATTTAATTATAACATTTAATTCAATAATTAGGACCATTTAATCAAATGAGAGGAATTAAGGGATTCAATTAAATAATTTACATTATTTAATCAAATAGGATGAAAATTAGCATGAAAGGAGTGAATTAATCCAATAATATTGACTATTCGACTAATAGAAGAAAATGATAAATTTAATTAAACAATTAACATTATTTAATTAGATAGACGAGAAATAATTGAATTAGGATAGAAATGGTGTTAGTAAATGAAATCAAATGTGTAATATTGATCGGGACAATTTTAAGTGTTTATAGGGTTAGTACATTTTTTGAATATGTTTTTCTGTGATTAAAAATTTAAAAACTCATTA
This sequence comes from Sequoia sempervirens, assembly GCA_007258455.2. Classification (NCBI taxonomy): domain Eukaryota; kingdom Viridiplantae; phylum Streptophyta; class Pinopsida; order Cupressales; family Cupressaceae; genus Sequoia; species Sequoia sempervirens. Next base: position 73,551 of record VDFB02268535.1, read on the forward strand.
AATTATATATTTCAATATCATGTTTATCAGTTTGTATGATCAAATATTTGAAACTACTTTATAATAGTTTATTGTTTGGTATAGGGGCAACAATGTTGAATCCCCAACAATTGATTAATCAAGTAAGTTAAGATAAGTCTTTAATATTGTTTTTCTACTTCTTATTGATTATTTCTATAACACAAATACCATAGAATATTAGAAAATTTATTTAAATAAAATTAAACATTATTGAAAAATGTATGTATTAAACATTTACACAACATCCTATACACAAAATATTTCATTAACACTTGGTTCTTTCTAAATTAATTTTCTCCTTTGAATTCTAGAATCCTCCAAGATAAAAACAACTAACCTTAATATAGTCAATTGCTTACTTGGAAATCAAAATTCGAGTTGGATAATCAAGTAGCTTATTTTTTATTCCATCATGATGTTGAAATATTTTGACGAGACCCGTGTCACTCGTACTTATAGGGAAGGTAATTCCCTTGCTAATTTTTTTGCTAACGAGGTTGTCAATCTTAATAATTTCAAGGTGTGGGAGGAGTACTCTTCCCTTCCTGAGAGGGATAAGCTTTTATTGCGAGATGACAACTATATTTGTGTTTGTGATTTGGGGTGATCAAGTAATTATCACCCCCTTGATTATCATATGTTTTATGGGTTATGTTTTGCCCATTCTCATGTTAAGTTGTATTCTTGCAAGTGTGGTTCAGCTTTGGTATCTGTTAATGCTTGAAATTGTTGAAATGGGTGGAGATAGGAGTAGGATTATTCCCATCTCTTCAAATAAATGGAAGAAAAATCACATAATTTGGTGGATTCTGCGACATGAGTATATCACACCTTATTTGGAGAGGCTTCATGGTTATGAACCTGAAGCCTCTATGATGTTTGTTCGCTACTGGCATAATAGGTGTTTAAAAGTGAATGGTATGGAGTTTATCATCAATGAAGACTTTATTGCATTCATTACTAGATTACCAATGGATGGGCATAAATTATATAAAGAGAGGAAGAGTAATGAAGATGCTATCATGGACTAGTTTTTTAAGGGCAAGGAGAAAGATAAAGTGGTGAAGCTTCCCTTGTGGGATTATGAATGACTATCCCTTAAGTGAATCTGGGCCGATGTGGCAGAAGTTTTAATGTGGTATGTTACTCTTGATGGTCAGTTTATTGCTATTCTAGGGCATCATTTTACTCTGCTAAACCATTTCATACATGATTTACATGTTTCCTTTCAATTTTTTCTTCTTTCTTCTCTTGAGGTTTTGGTCTATGCCCACCTCAAGAATCGTAGGTCCCCTATTCTTCATGAAGGGCTCATTTTTCTCATCATGGAGCATGTGAGAGCTCATACCCTGGCTAAGTCAGTTAAGGGAAAAGAGAAGACCATTAGTGATGATTCACTTTCTTCTAGTTTAGAGAAAAGTGTTGATGGTGATGAAGAGTGGAAAGTGGAGGAGGATATGACTATGGGGGACTCCTCTTCCCCCATGGCTTCCCCTTCTAGGAAAAGGAAAAAGGGGAATATGAAGAAGAAGGGACCCACCAAGAAACTTGTTATGCAGAGGTTAGATTCTCATGGGTCCCTATTTGGTGGGGATGATACTGAGTAGAGTTCAAGTGGGTCTCACTGTCACTTGATCGAGAAGAAAGTTGAACTTCATGGTCAGGGTTCTATTGATTCTGGGAAGGATGAGGAGGAGAATTATGTTCAATTGGGGGATAATGTGGATGAGGGACTTCCTTGGAGGGCCTCCAAAAGACTTGATAAACTTCACAGGTTGGGGTCTAAAGGTGGTGGGGAGGGTGAGAATATGGTTTTGGAATAGGTAAAGGTCGCTACTGATAATGCCATTGAAGTTGAGGATTTTCCTTATCGAAAGAATCCTCCACATGTAGATGATGATGTGGATTTGGGTAGTGAGGATCATGTTTTGGTGAAAGTGATGCGCGGGAGGATGTGGGTGAGAACCTAGACCTTGGTAAGCTAAAGCCTTTAAATATTAATCCTCTTTTTGAATATTTTTCTTATCTTGATGATGATAACACTACCATGTATGAGTTGTTGTACGTGGCTAGGTCTAGTGCTACTTGCACCTTTAAACTTGCTAAATGGGTGTTATAGGAATTCAACAAGGTCAACATTAAATTTAGGGGCTTGAAGGAGAACATGTCTAACCAATCAAAGGGGTCTTCCTCAGACTTGCTCATTGAGAGGTTGGTGGATTTGGAATGCTTGTTTTCTGATTTTAAAGCTTAGTGTGAAAGCGGCCTTGGTGTAATGGAGGAAAAGATCAAGGAAACAAATGAGGATATCAAAAAGCTCCTACAGATTAGTCATAGTTCTATCAAGAATAGTGTAGAATATCTCAAGGTTCTCTTTGGAAAAATTAGTCAGCTTCGTGAGGATCAAATGTACTTTATAGAAATGCTTGAGAAGGATCAGACTTCCAAGGGGAAGGGTAATAAGATTGTAAAAGAGGAGGCTAAAGGCCTGAGCACTATAACAATGGGGAGCCTAAGGAAGAAGTTTGAAGAAGAAAAACAAGAGTTGATGGATATGGTTAACCTGTACTATAATCAGGAGATTGAGGTGGCCAATACTCTGAAGAATCTAAAGTGATTTCTATGTTTGTGTGTTATTTTCTTTGTTTCTGATTTCCCGCTATTTGGTTGTTGGTTGTTGGTTGTTGCTTATGCTTTATTGAGTTTTCTCTTTTGTAGTATAATTTTGATGTGATATGATGTAAAGGGTTTCAGGTTCCTTCAAAACCTATTTTTCCCATATAATCAAAATAACTAACCTTTATTCTTCTTATTCTATTTTAACAAGTAAATTATAACACCTTCAACCACAATTGAACTCTAAATTACAAAGCATCTTTAGGTTCTCAATAAATTTGTAAACCCCCACAAGACCAACATCTTTCTCTCTTGAAATCCATAGATGAAAGTCCCAAGATAATATTTCTTATTCAACACATGTACCTGAAAGACAAAGATCAACAAAGAAAAAATAATCTTGACCAATGGGGCTCTCCACCCAACCATAGGGTTGAAACTAAACCCACCCCAAGCTAAGGTCACATAGCTATCACAAGAATTCACACACACATTTCACAACTTCTAAGCCAACACTTATCACAAAAATACTTTAACAATAACCACCACATAAGGTTCACATTCATATCCTTTGCACATTGCAATAGTTACATTCACATCCTATTATTCCTTCACCTAAAAACACATATATGGCTATTTATATTTCATTTTTGGACAAGGTTTCTATTCATACCCAAGAATAAACTCACACATAATTCACAAAAAAATACATAAGGTATCATCATCTAGTTTCACATAGATTCACAACATAGCAAGACATATAAAAAATACGTCAAATCAAAGATCTAGCAAAAAGTGTTTAGACCCTATCATAAGAATTTATAGAATACTCTCCAAATCCTCTTTTCCATCTTCCTCCCTCTTCCCTTCTTCTCTTCCTTCCTCCAACTATATTTTCTTCCTCCTAATGAAAACTAAAGAACTCCAAAAATCATTCCTTAACCACCTAAACTACCAACCAAACTTTAATTTTTTACCACTTTTCAAAAGTGGGTAAGTAGAGTGGGTTCTAAACCCCTTTTAAAGTGTTTTATGATAAAATGTATCTCCTAACCTATAGACCCCAGACCTATGAAAATTTCTAAACTATAAGATGAAACTTAAGCCTTATTAAAAGTGCATAAAATCATAAAAGATTCACTCAAGAAAACATTCAAAAGACAATTAAATAAGTTTTCACATTGACACAAAATTAACATAATACCAACACATATTTTACAACATGACCAAAAATACCTTAGTATTCCATATGAGTCCAATTTCATTGTTACACAGGGAAGACACAAAAGTAGCATGTGACCCCAACTACAATTGGCAACATTCACTTGTTCACTAAACAATTTAAGGTGCCAGTGTATCATATAAATAATAATAGCTGAAGCAACAATTAAATTAATACTTCAAAAACAAATATGATTTTTCAAAATTTCTTCTCTAAAATAATCATCTAGGAAATCATACCTAGAAATAATTTAAATCAATAAACATTGTATGACCAAAAATCAGGAAACACATGCTAGAATCATTAAAAACAACCATGTAAACCATAATATTCAAGAAAACTAATTCCAATCTATCAATGAAGAACAAATAAATTCAAGAAACATGAAATATCAATCAAATCTTATACCTTGGTCACTAGGAAAAATGGTATTTTGTGGCTGCCTTACAACCTACGTGCTAGCTGGGGTTCTTGAACCCTAACTATGTGTTTGGTGCTTGGTGGGAAATATATCTTACTACGTGGGGGGGGAGAAATTCGTGGTGTGAGAGTCCATAGTGTAGGCTTTGCTGCGTTATTTTTCTCTTTTTTCTTTCTTTCCCGTTGCTTCTTTCCTTGTGTGTAGTTTTTGTGACTGGTTTTGGTACCTGCATGATAGCATGGGTTTTCTTTCTTTTGGCTACTATTGCTTGAACAATGTGATTGGGGATTTATTTATTTCATTAGATCCTTTGAGGTGTTGGTTGTGCTAGTGTGTGGGTTCATTTTCTTCCATGTATGGAGCTGCATGTGTCCTCGGGAAATCAAGATCATGCCTCTTCTCTTCCCGATGGAGGTATGAATAATCCAAATATGGCTAATCGTGGTAAGGGATCACCGAAGAATGGTGTTTTTAGAATGCAAAAGGTGAATAGTTTCCTGGAGAGATCTCAAGATCACCCAATTTTGGTGATCCAACCAGACTCAGTGGTAGAGGACGTGGATTATTTGAGTAACCATGTGCTAATATGTAAGTTTATGGGGATGTGGGTTTCACTCCCATTTCTAGAATCATTGGTTCACAAGACGTGAAACTCTGAGGGAGATATAGATATTATGCTGGCAGCCAATAATTTTTTCATGGTGGATTTTTCCTGTTTATTAAACAAGAATTTGTATTTTGAAGGTGGGCATTATTTTTATAATTAGGTGGGTCTTTTTATTAAACCATGGCATGCAAGATTTAATTATGAGGAGATCTCCTCTAGGGTCCCTATTTTGGGTGTTTCTACCTTGCTTGCCTCTAGAGATTTGGAGAAGTGATATTTAATAGATGGTTGCTCTCTTGCTTGGGAATCCTATTAGACCTTCTCAACAAACACTGAATAAAAAGGTAATTTATTTTTCTCATGTGTGCACTGAAATTGACTTAAATAATCCATTGCCTAACTCTATGGAAATTTGTATAGGATCTTCCTCTTGGATTCAATAGTTGGACTACAAGGCTTTGCCTTTTCAATGTCGGATATGCCATGAATATGGCCACTTGTAGAGGAAGTGTCCTATGGTCACCCATGCAACTGGTATGGGTAATGCTCCTTCTCATCCTGTGCCTAAGAAGGATAAAGGGAAAGCTCCAATGCCAAAGGTGTTGGTTGATAAGGAGGTTTTAGTAATTATAAAGTCTTGTAACAAAGGAAGAGGTCAAAAGAGAACTCTTAGAGATAGACAGGAGGAAGAGATCTTTAACCAATTTTATGCATTAGAGGATCTAGTTTAGGAAGAAGGCTTTCCCTTAGGAATGCAGTCGACAGATGGTTCCATAGATGATGTTCATATAGGAAATCAAGCAAATGATAATTTCATTTCTTCTCAGTTGGGGGATCAAGAAGCCTAGATGGAAATAGATGTTCTTTCCTCTGATCTTGGGATGGTGGAGGTAAGTAAGATGATAGAGGAAAAATATGGGTCAACTATCCCTAGTTCTCAACACACTGTAGATAAGGATGTAGTGGACATTGGAAAAAATAAAGCAATTCCTCTAGCCTTGGGTCTACAACAAAAGCCCCTTAAAATGGGGGCTCTAGAGATACCTCCTAAGGTTGGAAGAAACAAAGATCAAGAAAAGGTAAAGTTAATTGGTGAGACATTGGTGGAATATGGATTAGTGAGGATCATTGATTCTCACTTCTCCTAGCCTCAAAGTTGATTGTGCTATCATGGAATGTAAGGGGTATAAATAGGATCCCTAAATAAAAGGCTATTTAAGATTTGATTCATGTTCATTCTGTTGACTTGGTTTTTCTTCAAGAGACTAAGTTATCTGTGGAAAACATGGTTAGTTTGGCCACTAAGATTTGGGTTAGAGGTTAATGTTAGTGTGTGGGAGCACAAGGTAGCTGGTGGGTTGCTTGTTTGTGGGATCCACGTAGAGTTGTTCCAATTTGGTGGATTTATAGTAGGTAATATATTTCTTTGGTAGCTTCAAGTCTGGAATATGATGATGCTATTTTTATATCTAACATCTATGCTTTGACCAATCTTCTTGGTAAGTCCCTACTATGTTCTCATGTTAGATATGTGTGCTCCTTTGCTCCTTGTCTTCCCTAGGTTATGGCGGGTGATTTTAATGCTATCTACTAGGTGGTATTTCCCTCTTGGAACCTTCTTCAAAGCTTCTGAGGGAAAAATTTGGTTCCTTGAATTTGGTCGACATCAAGCTTATCAATGAAATGTTTACATGGAATAGTAGGAGAAGTGGGGAAGCTACTATCTCATAAAGGTTGGACAGGTTCTTGGTCTCTAGTTTTTAGGTTGGGGATAGTTGGATGACTAGCTCTGAGATTTTGTATTGGCAAGGATCAGATCATTGGCCAATCAAATTCTCTGCTTGATTTTCCAGATATTCTAAAAATCAATCTTTTAGATTTCAACTTATGTGGATTTGATATTAATCACTTCATGATCTTCATCCTATTTGGTGGTGAACTAGGAAGCTAGCTCGAGGCACTACAATGTACTCCTTCACCAAGAGGCTTCAATATGTTAAATATATGTTGAAGCATTTGAATAGGTAGCAGGAATGTCTTTTAGGCTAAAAAGGTTTCTCAGGCTCACTTGGATTCTATTACTCGATAGATTTAGGACCATGGTCTTACTAAGGAAAAATGTGGCTTGGAAGTTATGGTTGTGAAGAAGGTAGAGGAATGGGAGCTGTGGGAAGAAATTTTCTGGAAGAAAGTCCCGTATTGATTGGCTCCAAAAAGGTGATAGGAATACTTCCTTTTTCCACAATTCTATTAAGGATAGAAGGCAAGGTAATCTCATTTCCTCTCTTAGGTCCTTTGAGGGGAATAAAATTTCATCCTTTGATGAGAGTGTTCAACTTTTTTCCTCCCTGTTCACTAAGGACTCCCCTTTTTCTAGCGAGGAAGAAGCTATAATTATGGATTGTATCCCTTCTTTGGTTTCCCATGAAATGAAAGATTCTTTGATCAAACCTATCTCCATGAATGAGCTAGAGGATATTATGTTTCAGATGAAGAAGGGGAAAGCCCTAGGTCTAGATGGGTTTCCTATATAATTATTTTAGGAGCTTTGGGAAGTTATCAAGCTTGATCTTCCTAAGGTTGTTCAAGAATATCAAAGGAACAAGCAAATGCTAAGAGCCATGAATGTTGCTTTTCTTTCTCTTATTTCAAAAAGGGAAGGAGCTAATTCTTTAAATCTATTTAGACCAATAAACCTATGTAATGTTGTGTACAAGATCATTACAAATTTTATAGCTGATCGTCTCAAGCCTTAACTGAGCAAATTAATTTTAGAGGAGAAGGATGACTTTGTTATTGGTAGATAGATTCTTGATAGGAATGTTATTACAACTAAAGTTGTTCATTCCATTGCCTCCTCTAAAGAGAAGCCATTGTTTATTAAGCTTGACATGGCCAAATCTTATGACTATGTTAAATGGGCCTTCCTCAACAAGATTCTGAAGGCTTTTGGGTTTGGTGGTACTTGGATTGAGTGGGTAATAAGTTTTGTCACCTCTTCTTCCTTCTCTTTGTTAATCAATGGTGAGCCTTTCAAGATTTTTGCTGCATCCAGGGGCCTTCGAAAAGGTGGCCATTTGTCCCCCTACTTGTTTATTTTAATGGCTGAAGGATTAGGGATATTTATTAAATCTCATGTAAGGCTTGGTCTAATCCAAGGTTGGGATGGGCACAATTTACCCCCCCAATCCCATCTTTAGTTTGTGGATGATACAACTTTGATGGGTGTGGCCAAAGTTGAAGAAGCAGTTAAATTAAGAAAGATTCTTGATATTTATTCGACTGCTTTAGGGAAAAATATCAATAAGGATAATTCCATCTTTTTCTTTAATATTGTGAAGCTTATTCATAAGAGAATAACTCAAATTATCAGGTTCCAGATAGGCTCACTCCCTTATGTCTATCTTAGTATCCCCCTAGCTGTGTGATCGCTCCCCAAGAAGTTTTGATAGGAGATTATTGATAAGTTTCACAAAATGTTATCCATTGGACTTGTAGGTGACATCTATTGTGAGTAGAGTGACTCTTTTGAGGTTGGTGGTTTAGTTGTATAGATGATTTGTGCTTTCAACTCCTAGTTTTATTAATGAATTTGAGAGTATCTCCCAAAAATTCTTATGGTTTGGTAATCTCCTCTCAAGGAAGTGGATCTTGATTTTAAGTGGGATACTATCTGTAGGTTGAAATAGGAAGGTGGGCTCGGACTACGACAGGATGATTTGAATGGGTAGGCCTGGTAGCTAAGTTGTAGTAGAGGTGGTGTTCTCTTCAAAATTAGAGTTGGGATAGGATCCTCACTTCTAAGTATATGAGGCAGATGGAGAGTGTTGATGTACCTAGATTCATCCTTCTGGGGAAGGGTTCTATGATTTGGGGTACCCTCAAAATGGGATCCAAGATTGTTAAGAAAGTATTATTTTGGATCTATAAAAAGGGATTGGAGTCTCTTTTCTAGTTTGACTCTTGGGATGGGAATCCCCCTATCATGTCAATGTACCCATATTTGTAGGCCTTATGTAAGATTTTTCTAGATGTTAGGTGGTGTAAAGTGGTTGATTTCAAGTCCTCTCAAGTTATTGAAGTAACTGTGTACATGCGGAAATCCTCACATGAGTGGATGCCAGGGGGGTCAATGGAGGATCATCAAGAGCTGGCTAATATTCTGGCTAGTAGGGTTTGCATTTCTCTACTAGAGAGGGATGTTCTTTCCTAGGGTCTGACCTGAAAGACAAATTTTTGATTTTCTCTAGCTACTAGGTGTTGGACAAGAAAATTCATGGAAATGTCAGGTTCCTTGGTGGAAAAAGGCTTAGAATAAGTTCTCTTGGCCTGTGGTGCAAAATAAGTGCCTCACTTGGGAGAACTTATGGAAGAGAGGATTTCAAGGTCCTATGTGTGTTATGTGCAATAACAACAAAGAGTGTGCTCCGCATTTATTTTTTCAATGTCCCTTTGCTAGGTTGATATGGCATTTCTGGTGGGGAGTCTAGAAATAATCGTGCAATCAAGCCTCCTTTTTGGTAGAATTCTAAGGTGGGTTGGGAACCCTCCAACTAAGACATCTTTCCTTTAAATTGCTTGGAAAATTAGGACTGTTATGATTATTTGGAATATCTGGTTGGAACGAAACCGTAGGATTTTTCAAGATAAGAAGATTCAAGAACAATAGCTTTGGTTGAGGATTTTAAGTGTTCTTTAGGAGACTTTAGTAGTTAAGTGTGATTTGTCTATCCCTGTGGATCCAAGAGATATGGGTGTGGTGTAGAATTTAAATCTTTTTGCTTGTACTAGGAGTGCCTCTTAGCCTAGACTAGGACAGTTGGCCAAAGGGAAGATTCAGAGAATTGGTTGTTGGATGCCCCCTCCTCATGGGGTGTTTAAAATCAATATTGATGGGTCTTCCAGAGGTAATTTTGGGCATGTGGGGGTTGGTGATATTGGAAGAGATAGTTCCGAAGTGGTTATGTTTTTATTGTTGATGTATAGAGGTCAACCAACCAATAACTTTATGGAGGCTTTGTCTATTCTTTTAGCTTTGAAACGAGCCTATGCCCTTGGTTGGAGAAGGATAATTTGTGAGTTTTATTCACAAATTATGATTGATATGTTGAATAAGTGACAATGGATGACACAAATGGGAAATTGGCCTTGGTGGTCAAGCAAATATTTTTTTGGGTGAAGTGTTGGACTCCCTTCTCTCATCCCTTGCTGTAATATCTTCCTCACCACTCTCCACTACAACATCATTCACATCTTGAGCCATCAATATATCAATGCCTTCACTAAGACATGTTACAACAATACCTTATGCCTTCTCATTCTCTACATCTGCTACAACCTCTTTAACTCTTTCCTCCACATCCTTCATGTATTCCAAAATACATACTCTTGTTGTTGCTATCTTCTCTTTTTTTCTTTTTTCTCTTTCCTTGTACATACAAGTTCATCTTAACAAAAACCTTTATTAGAAAAATAATGGGACTCTGCCTTACCCACCTTTTCCTCTTCTCTTATCTTTCCATCGCCAGCCTGGTCTCCTTCAAAGCCTTTAGCACATATTTCATCTCATTAATCTTGGCCTTGTATTTTTCTTCTCTCCTTACTAGTATTGAAATTTGTAACACATTTCCCATAACAAATGCCATACTCTTCCTCTATGCCATCTCAAACACACATTTAGGCACACATCTATTCACAAACCTTCAGAGACTACAATCTCTATAGTTATAGGTTAATTTCACATTTGTAACAAAACTCACTCTCACACACCTATCCTCTACCCAATGGAAATCTTGGAAGATGCTTCCACTACCCACTCTCTCTTAGTAGAGGAACTCATTCACCTTCTACCCAACCTTAATATTTTTTGGACAACCCACAACCTCAACCTTCTCTATAGTTACAAACCTCCTTCATACCTACAACAAATATTTAGGACCCTTGCAACACCCATCACGTCAACCTCTCTACAACTTCTCACCACCTTCCTAGGAAGAACAACCTTGCTCTAATACCATTTGGTGTAGTCCTAGGCTCATGGGTCTTAACAAAATTTTGAACCTAAAAAAATTAAAATAATCCCAAACATTTCAACATATAATAGAAGTATATCTTTATTAATATGCAAAATAAATCAATACAATGGGAGTACAAACCATTATAGTACAAACAATTCAATTTTAAATATGCTTTCATATAGTCTGTTTACACAAGCATTGGTATTTAACCTTATATACATGCAAACATAAAATCATCAATATTTCCTTAGCCTCTTTTCATTGAACTATATAACTCTTCATCCTCTAAAAAAACTATCTCCAATATGAATGGAACCCCTATACATTATAAAACATGCAAAAGCTAACACTCACCCACTTCCAAAAATGATGGTATGCATGATAAACAATCATTAGTCCTTAGGATCCACATGCAGACTATTATAGTTATCATTTTAGAATTTTACAAAAAGAAATCCATATTTTTGGCATGATTGTGGAATTTCATGAGGGTCCCAAAATTGCAGAGATCTAAGGGGGATCAAGATATTTCTGCACAACTAGGAAAGTTCCCCCTTAGGCCTTCATGTAGGAAAAATCAAGCATAAAGGAAAATTGTAGAGATTTAAGGGGGTCTTGGATGTTGTGATATTTTGAAGGGATGGGAGTTTAGGTGGTTTTTAGATAGATCCATATCACTCAATAAATTCCTCCATTTGAAGGTCTTGCAAAGAAAACAAGGTATCAGGGAATTCTGGAATCCAAGTAGGACTGAATAAGTATCATAAAACATGGAAGTTCCACAGAGTCTAGATAGGAACGAAAATTCTACAACTTGAGATAAGAAAGGTATATGAAATAAAATGGAACCAAAAAGGAATTTCATGGATCTTAATCGCCCTAGAAGTTCCATATTTTGTTAGATAGGGTGACAATTTTTCAACTCCTAATTTGGGCATTTTTTTTATTATCAAATCTTCCCAAAACTTGAAATATGGATACCCTTTTGGCTCTTCTTTAAGATGATATTATCATTTGACTAGGAAAAAACTACAAATATTTAAAAAATTGGCCATCCACTCATGCAAGCAAAAATAAGAAAGAAACAAAGAACATAAAACATGGAAATTCCTTTTCGTTGAAGAGGATTTCTAATGAACTCAGACACTCTTGCATCACTTGATAATGCACATTTAAATATGTGATTTGAATATGTTTAAATTCATGATTAATTTTTTAATTTTTTTTAATTTTTAAGCAATGATCATTCATCACGAGAAAAATACTTGCATTTTTTATGGGATTCTTCTTCATTTTGGAAAATAGAAATGTTATCTCAAACCCTCTCTCATAAAAATAGAAAAAAAATGAAGATTGGATTGGAAGTATTTTTGGATTTGGAATTGCATGGAGAAAGGAGTGTATGTTGGTGTGGATTGAATTGAAGGTGAATTTGTCTCCTCAGAGCCCTTAACTTCTTTATTGTGGAATTATTTTGGTCTCCAAAGAGTGAAGATAATATTCTTTCTTGCTTATAAATTGAATTTCTTTCACACCTTTCCATGCCTTCTAGTAGATGCATATGGCTTCTAATTATAGTTTAATTTTTTAATTTATAGTGAATTTAAATTCATTCTTTTAATTTAAAAAAGTCCATTTTAGAGCCATAGTAATGGGAAAAAAATTATGAAATCATATTTTTGAAATGTTATTGGATTAGTATGTTATTTTGCAAGTTATCATCAAAAGGGGTTTCCTTTATTTTGAAATTTTTTATTGTTTGCATTGAAAAGTAAATACAAAACTACAAATTGTGAATGCGTATGAATGAATTAGAATGAGAGAAATCCTTAATATTTTTCCATTTAGAATATTTTGAGGTTGTCAAAAAATGATACTATATTTTTGTTGCATTGATTTATGTGCCACATTTAATAGTGATTTGGTTGAATGAACCTAGGAGTTGAGATATAGAGAGCAAAGAAAGGAGTAGGTCTCAACATTTTTTGAGATACAAAGTGATTTGAGCATAGAAAAAATGGAGAGTTAATAATTAATTGATGATTAAAATTCATTGGGTAAATAAAGTGAACCAAGATGCTAATTATATGACATACTTGAAAATACTTGTAAAGACTTAATATGGGTGTAAAGGACATGTTGTATTATGTGAATTTCTGGAACATTTCAATTGGATACTCAAATGAGATGACTAATGTGCATACTCAATATTTATTATCCATCACTTCAAAGTATTCCAATGACACTCGTTGTCTTACCTCTAGGATCCTCTTCCTTATTGTCACTATATTTTGTATCCAACATGAGACTTGGCTCTTTCCATGTATGTGTGTGATAGGTTGAGATCTTGGTCGCACATATTTATATTTGTGTTGTATTTTTATTTTTTACATGTACAGTGTGATAGGTTGAGATCTTGGTTGCACATATTTATATTTGTGTTGTATTTTTATTTTTTACATGTGTATACTGTGTGACATGTGATGTATATATTATTCCTATCATTTGGTGATGTTTCCCCTTGGGAATGTCTATAATATTATGGTCAATCATACCTACTTGGCATGTGTAAACTATGTTTTTTGATCATAATTATTACCATGTGTATGTTATGATGGTTATTCATAATGTTTAGCTTGTGTATGAGCCATACTCCCCTTGTTTTCCATGACTATGTGTGTTTTTACCCAAGTGACTATCTCTTGGCATGATGGATGGACCTATGAGTACCAAAATGGTTGGGTGGCACCCAACAACCATTGGGGACTAGTGGATCCATTAGAGTGGTTTAAGATTTCATGCAAGGTGGAAGTGTTTTCATTTCCTTAGTGTTATTTCATTTGTAACAATGTTGTAATGTGTAATTTAGGATGTTGTAGTCCTCATATGTACTTGTATTATTTATATTGAAACCTCCTATTGGATGGATTGTAAACCACCCATATAAGTGGTGATAGAAATATAATTGCTTTTATCATGTCTTGATGTTAGTTTTAAATGTGTATGTCATTTATTATGATTCTCCATTTTTTCATGTCGATAAAATAATGTAGAACATCTTTAATTTGGGAATAAAATGAACTTAAGGTGTTAATTTTTTTTTTTATATTATCATTAGGATGTGGATATAATTATTTCCCCCATCCTTATTTTTATGTATGTGAACTTGTTGTAGCCCATGATGTTATTTTTTAGTTTTGGTTTCTCCTTAGGAATGGGGAATGAAGGGGGTGTGTTTTTAGTATTTCCTTCCACTCTAATGTCCTTGGATTTTTCTTAGAGTCCCTTGTTGATCTTCATACACTATAGGAATCGTCTCTTCTATTTTTATGTATTTTAGAGATCGGGTATACTATGAGATTGGGTGTGATCTCCTATTAATTCACCTTAGATTTACAATTGTCTATAGGTGTTCCCCATGTTAGAGAAGCCTAGTATCTAGAGTTTGAGATGAGATCTAAGTAAGCTTCCTAAAGTAACCTCTCTTTCAACCTTTGCCTATAGATACTAGTGCTTTTTTTGGACCACAATGCTAGATTAGGACAACACATTATGAGACTACAACACAACAAAGTAGTGTCTCCCTTTTGTGTTCGTGTCCTTCTTAGGAATTTTAGTTTCCTAGCTCATTGTAATCCTCCATCATTAGAAAACAAGAAATTACAATTCTTTTTCAAGAAAAAATTGTATATAAAAGTTGTTCTTACATGCTTTATATGTCTTAACATGTTAACACTAAATATATAGGTGTCCCTAATTAGGAGATTCCTATTTTTTCTTTGGGAAGAGTGCCTCTACATAAAATTATTCAATTTTCATTCATTTTAGTTGAGGTCTTGTGACTCTGAGTAGAGTAAAATATTTTTAGGTCTTCCCTCTGTATTTGGGTTTCATTTGTGTTGTTGTGGAATGGATTGGAGGTATTTGTCACCTTCTTCCTACTCCATATTTAGAAAATTAGTGGTCATTATAACTAGTCAAGGTATGGTATGTCTTAGTTGTCCCATCTCTAGGTTTCCTTTAGTACTGTGAACATTGTTGGATGTGTCAAGGAAGTGGATTCAAGGTATATGATTCCATCATACTTCCCTCATGTGGTGTTTGTGACAAAATGATTGTGGGTTAGGACCCAATTGTCATCATGGTGAAGCTTCACACTCCTATAAGATCATCATGGTAATTTTTCATATGATTTATAAATATTTTGATTGATCCATATTACTTGGGGTAATGGAAATGTTGTCTTATGTGTTGTTGTGCTTGACATGACACTTTTTGTGTCCATTATCATGTAGTACAATATATAAATATCATATCTTAACAGTTGGAGTCATGCTTATGTTATTCTTTCAAAGAAAATGGCTTATCACATTACATAGCCTAACTTCCTCTAGATTTTATCTCTACCAAAATAACTAACAAAATTGAATATACATGTATATTGTGGCACCAACATTTGTGTCATAAGTGAAAAATATCTTTAGACCATTATTACTAAAAAAAATTGGGCAAATTTTCCCTAATTATTCTATTGATAAAAATGTTTTATGTGGGAATTACCTATTTAGTAAACATAATATATCTTCATTTTCTAGTGGAAGCTATAGGGCAAAGAGAATATTAGAAATCATTCATTTGGATGTGTTTTGTATAATGGATGTGGGTTCTATTAGAAAATCTTGGTATTATGTCTCATTAATTGATGATGCTTCTAGATACACCTATATTTATTTTATGTAAGATATATCTAATTTTTTCACTAAGTTTAAGGAATTTAAAGCCTTAGTTGAAAAGTAAACAAATTATAAAAAAGCATGTTTAAATATGTCAATAGTAGTGAATATTTTTCTAGGGAATTTGATGAATTATGTAAGCACACAAGTATTATTTGGAAAGAGACTAAACCTCACTTAGCCCCAAAAAAAGGGGCTTGTAGAAAGAGTGGACTAAACTTGAATAAATGGGCTATAAGTATGTTTAGAATGAGTTATACCAATCCAACTACTTTTTAATTGATTAATAGATCTAATTGTTTGACTCTTTTGAATAAACCACCTTATGAGTGTGAATAAGTGAGAATCCCTTTATTTTGTGTTTAAGGGTCTTTTTTTGTGGGTCTAATGTTCCTGTATTGTAGGACAAGTGACCTAAACTAGATCCAAAAGCTCAAAAATGCATTTTTTAGGTTATGGTGAGAATGTAGAAGGTTATAATATTTGAAATCCTTCAACCTAAAAAAATGATTTATTCTAAAGATGTGATTTTAAAGGAGTTTAGAGATTTTTAAAGTCTGAAATAACCAAAGGAAAAAGATGTGAAGACAATAGTGCACTTTGAGACTAAGGTCAATAAGCAGGAAGATGCACTTGTAGAAGACTAAAGTAACAAATGAAAGGATGGAGAGGAATAAGAGGGATCATATAAAATCTCAAATGAATATGTACAAGATAATAATATAAAGTAACATGTAAATACCCTTAATCCTACCTTGATGAGGTGCATGAGATGATGAAATCCAATTGATGGGTTCGCCTATCATATTTTTATGTGCATATAGTTTGAGTACTAATGATGAACCTAGATATTTCAAGAAATATCTCTCTTTAAAGGATAGTGAGTCTTAGATGCAAGCCATGCAGGTGGATATGATAGTCCTAAAAAATTACATGACACTTTGTAAGTGGGTGTATACAAAGAAAATTGGTGCAAATTGATGGTTAGTGTAGTACAAGGCTAGATTGGTGGCCAAGGGATACTACCAAAGAGAGGGATTCAATTTTTGATGAGATTTTCTCTCATGTTACAAAGTTAAATTCTATTGGAATCATATTATCTATTGATACAACTTGCAATTTTAGATTTACTAAATAGATGTTAAGATTACTTTCTTGCATGGGGGCTTGAGGGGGAGATTTATATGCGAAAACTTGATGGTTTTATCTGGAAGGGGAATGAACACTTGGTATGTAAGTGTGATATAAGAGGGATTCACTACACATGGGTCTCTCCTTTCTCGAGAGATTACCAGGGAACAAACTGCCCTTATACACCTCAAAATAATAGATTAGCAAAATGGTAAAGAACTAAGATTCAATTATGCTTCGGGAAAAACCACCAGAGACCCATAGAGAGTAAAACTAAGAGGTTCCTACCCCAGAAGAGGGAGCTCTTGAAGAAAAGACATCAGCGCAGTTCCAGGACACTAGTGTGGTGCGCTGTCATCTAAAGGATGCACTGGTGTCCTGAGCAACAGAGAACTCAAGAACTCAAACAGATAGAAATAATCTTTACTTCTAAGCTCAAGGACGAGTCGTACTGAACTATGTAACTAATCAAAAAACTATAAACTAAAATGAACACAAGGATGCTTGGAGAAAGCTTACCTTCCTCTAGACATCCAAATCTTCACTCCAAGCTCCTCTTCATCCTGCACACAAAAGAACAAGAGGAAAGTTGTTAGGTGGATGTGTAGGGGCTTGCCTCACTCATAACTTGTTTTGGTGTTCCCACCTCCACGGACAACCAAGTTGGAAAGAAATGCTAAAGATGTAAACAAAGTGTGTGGTGAAAGAAAAACCCACTCAGGAGTAGAACCTGCACCACAAGAAGCGTGTGGTGAAAGCAAAACCCACTCAGGAGTATAACCCACACCACAAGATAGTAAAAGGACAAGTATGTAAAGGAAAGTGAAAGAGAGAGAGAATTACCCACTGGCCTAGACCCTCTTTAGAGCACACAAACGCACCATTAAGTGCTTGCTTGAGAGCTGCTGCATCTACTGGGAGGACCTCAATTCGACATGGCTTCGCTTGTGAGAGCACTGCTATCAAAAGTGAAGAGAACTTTGAATTGGAGCAAGTGAATGAGAGAGCTTGATTGATGTCTTCCAACCCCCAAATGAGAGCCAAAAAGGGGTTTTTAATGCTTGCAAGGGTGGCAAAGAGCCATTACTTTTAGAATGTAACCACTAGGACACGTGTCTTAAGGGTTAGAATTCTCGATTCCACGTTTTAAATTTGGGAAACCGCCAGGATGCTAGTGAGTCACGCAGACGTCTACACACCGCGCATGTGTCCAGAGCTTAGATTCTTGAAAAACATGTCGGCAGGATTTTGTCGCTCAGCCACAAGTTTGCATGGAGTCAGAATTGTGAAATTCTGACTCATGGGATGTTGTCATTAATGTTTCAAGGTGTCATATATGCTAGGAAAAAATGCCAAAATGTGGAATTTCCCCTAGGTGCAATTTTGCGACATTACATTTTTCCCTCACTTCAGTGGGCTCAATTTTGAAAAAATCATCCTCACTAAAGTAGAAAAGAAAACTTTTCATCCAAATTTTTAATTTTACATATTTGCGTGCCAATAGAGAGACCATAGCGGCCACTGAAGTTGAGCTAACCGGTACTGAAGGTGCCCCCAACATTCTAGCTCAACAAAAAGTGTCAGAATGGTCATGAAATACTATTCAAAGTGTTAACCTGCAAAACTCAAATTTTGGGTCAGCTTCGAAAATTTAGAAGAAAGCTACTACGGAGAGAGGAATGATCAAGAAAAAAGTTGTTGATTCAAAAGAAAAATATGACCAAGAGATGACCTTATGCCCCCTCCTGAGTTTTCCCCCAGCCTGGTGAGGAAAATTCAGGAGAAACCGGGGAGCCACAAGCTCTAGGAAAAATGGGCCCCAAGGCCCGCCTATATATACCTAGGTGGGCCCCTAGAAGGGTCATTTTCAATATTCACTACGAGCAAATTATTGAATTTTGTGAGAGAAAAGTCACAAAATGCCAAGCAGGAGAGAGTATGAGGCATCAAGGTTGGAGTAGTTATGCCAAGACATTGTTGAGGATCATGAGGTGGACCAGGTAGGCCACAAAACCTCTTTTTTGGTGACTTTTAGCCCATTTTTGAGAAATTTTTCATCGGCAAGGTGTTTAAGCGTCTTTTGCTGCGCCTTCGTCTGACATCTATGTTGTCATCTTAGATGAGCGCTTATGTCCTGACTAGAAATTGTCATCTTGAAGACACACTGTAGTCTTCGAGGTGACCATGGCAGTCGAGGATGCATGCGTGACGCACAGATGTCTGCGTGACGCGTATAGGTCCTATTTAATTTTTTGTTTTTATGCAAAATGTAGATGTTCTAACTCATATTTTTTGACTTCTTGCAAGAGAGTACTCAGAGATTCAAGAGCATCCGGGAGGGTGAGCATTCTGTCTTGTTCGCAAGTAGAGGAAATGTCTATTGGAAGATGAGGTCACTCATCTACATCGGGTCGATCTTTGGTATGTGTTTACCATGCTAGAGATGAGATACCACGAGAGGATGCTGACAAACCTTATGGAGCGGTGGGATGCCACCACATCATCTTTCTAGTTGACCTATGGAGAGATGACTATCACACTTGAGGACGTCTATTGGATCCTTGAGCTACCCATCTGTGGACGGTGGGTGGCTCTCGATGATACACGATCAATGCGAGAGTAGATGAAGGGGGTCCTCTACTGCATAGGGAGGAATGACGACAACAACAACACAAGTCATATTTATATGCACTGGTATGACCATGTGAGGACCATTGAACCATTGCTCCGCCGAGTCATGGTTGTGACTATTGCCTTTCAGATTACAATTGATGGACGAGGCTTGCACCTACACGGGGGCATCATCCACACTATCAGAGAGATGGTGGAGCATAGGATTGTTTTTTCCTAGGGGTGCAACATGCCAGCACACCTCTACTAGGAGCTCGACCGGTACATGCATTATGAGTACCGTAGCCTCACAGGGTGCACACTTCTACAGGTGTGGGGCTTTGCTCACATCATGTGACCTAATGAGTCAGTTTTCCCAATGATGGCCATATTAGATTCCCATGGCCCACTGGTATGACATGACAGGCTAGTGGAGATTCGGGGACTTACAATTTTGGCACTTACAGTTTGACACTCTCACTGTGGATGGGGTCCAGTGGAGACCTTACTGATATTTTAGATGGGTGGACGACAACAGGTACTTGAGGAACCTACAATGGGATAATTTTTTGATCGGCTAGAGAGATTATATCATAGTATGGTCCTACTACTAGAGTCATGTCATGCGACAACATGGTCAACCTCAGACTATTCCAGTAGATGTGCCCACTTATACTAGGGCCTATAGGAGTGCAGCGAGGGTGGGGATCGACCTCACCCCACTATTACTAATATTGTTCCATCAAATGATGATGAGCCTGATCATGATCAACCCCCTATAGTGACGGTTAAGAATGTCGGGGTAGCGACTGATTTTGTATAGTGGTGGGAGAGGCATCATCTTGCTTCTGTGTTCGGTGAGGGTGCTATGAGAGGGGACCCTGGTCCACAGGAGGACTTACCACCCCAGCCACTGCAGGACAGGAGGAGAGGTTGATAGCAGGCTAGTGAGGAGGAGGTCCCACAGGAGGAGGAGGTAGCACCACCAAGACCAAGGTGACAGAGGAGGTTAGAGCCCCCACCAGCTACCCCTGTCTCTTCGACACCACCAACTTCTACTGCAGTTGCAGTGACACTAGTGTCACTGGGAGTGGCCACTGATGCTGGTGGCGCAGGTCCCAACATCGACCCTCACCCTGACCCGACATGGCAGCTAGGGGACCCAGGTATATGGGATATGTTGTTTATGTTTCCATACTTTTACCTTTTTGTTTATGATATATGTATGTACATGCCATATGATACTGATACCTCTAAGTTCTTTCTTTGTGGTTGCAGAGGACACATAGGGATAAACTAGGCTTATTTCTTAGTGTATTTCAGAGGTTTCCCTTGCTATGGCGATTTAAGGATCGATCCTCAAGGATTATCGTCCAGTGTCAGCGAGACGTCAAGCCCCCAGCTTTGAGCCAGTTGCGCACTTGAGGACCGCCTACAAGGATTGGGGTGTGGAGATTGTCCAGCTTACTGCGGAGCTGATGACTCTTCGAGGACAACATGATCAATTGTTGGGGGAGTTGCGGATGACACTCACTGAGCGAGATGTGGCAATGAGGAGGGCCAATGCCACTGAGTAGGCATGTGATGCCCTTCAAAGCCATCTCGATGACCTCGAAAGGCAGCTGACAACTACGATCTCGATGGATGTTCAATGACTGCAAGACGAGTTGAGGTAGGAAGAGTTGATGATATCCTCCCTACAGGGGGAGATTAGGGGGATGCAGGCAGCTTTTTTCGCATCACGCTCCCACCATTCATGCTCCATGACCACCATTAACCTCCTCCTGAGGATTCCAGAGTAGTTGCCAGAGCTAAAGGGCTCCGGGAGCCATGCACCATAGTGATTAGTTTTGTACGTACATCATTTTTGCAGCAAGATACATATACATGTACATACATGTAGATCTTTTGTATAGGCACATATTCTATAGAAACGTAAAATATACTGATTGACATCGTGCATTCGATCTTGACTTACTAACATCGTTTCTTCCTAAATCATCCCTCGGTCTAACCATTTAATCAAATTCCCCTATTTGATTAAATTCATCAATATTCGTCTCTTAATTAAATAAATCATTTTGTCTATTTAAGTCACTTTCTCTTGTTAATTAAATCAATCCATCTGATCTAATTATCCCTATTTAATTAAATAATCAATTTACTTATTAAATTAAATAAATTAAAACCTTATTTGATTTAATCTAACACCATCCCTTTTAATTAAATAAATCAAAATCTCTATTTAATTAGCCTCTTATCATATTCCTCTCTTTATCTAATTTAAATAAATCCATAAATTTGAGTCAAATAAGTCACATCATCTAATCTCCTGTTAAATTAATTAACCCTTGATTAATTTTAACCTCATCTCATGTCACATCCTCTAGATAATGCAAGTTGCACATGAAAATAGATTTAATTCATTTATTAAATCCCTATTTTCCTCACAAGGCATCTTTTGGAATATTCTCTCAATTTGAATTCAAAAATTCCAAGTCAACATGTACATCCAACAAGGCAATAAAATCTCTTACATGTCCTTTGCCTTGAGCCAAGTGGCATTTATTGCATTTTCCCTTCCCTCTTGCATGTCATTTCAACAAATTTGAATTTCAAATATTGGCATTTATTGGCACAAACCCCAAATCTTGCACATCCATCATCCATTCATAGCTTGACAAGTGGCATCATATCATTGGATGAATGTTAGTCCCACATTGCTCAAATTTGGACATTCATCCATCTTGAATCCTATAAATGAAGAGCTCATATCTTCATTTCATTATCCACAAATATTGCAAAGTTACCATGCTAAAATACTTAGCCATTTTCATCCATCATTTGAATTCTTAGCTAGGCTTTTTGTAGATTTGGCTTGGAGTTCTCATCTTTCATCAAAAGTGGATCAATATCATCTTCAACATATCAAGACTTCATCATAGGAATTGGGAAAGGGCCAATTTTCACATCAAATTGGCACCGATTCCCCCATGGGATCAAGTGTTTGCTTTTCTAATTAGGATTTCATCTTGTTTTTGTCATTTGCATTGTGTTCTTCAATATTTCCTTCCTAATTTGAGTTTTCAAATGGATTTCATGGGGAATCCTTGTTTTAGCTTGTAATTCCTTGTCTAACTTGATTATTCATGTTGTTTTGCAGGTACTAGGAGAAAGGTTTACACATTTGGCACTAGAAGGAGGGCTGGATATCATTAATTCTAACATTTTTGTGAAAATTCCGCCTTTTTCTTCACACAGGAAATTCCAATGTAGGCTCATCAGCGTTGCTATTTTGGCACCTCGAGCTCGTCAGCGTCGCTTTTTTAGCACTGCGAGCTCGTGAGCATCGCTATATGGCACCGTTGGAAACAAAAACTGCGCTGCTGGACTCGTCCCGCCAAAAACATTCAAATTTCTAACTCCGCCGCTGGACTCGTTGACTTGCAGGTTTTTTGAAATTTTTGAAAACACTGATGCTGTCATAAATTGCGACGCTGGGTGAAATAGCAACGCAATCGAGCTCTCTGTCCCGACACAAAGCGCGATTGACTGGTAAGCGGCGCTGTAAGAGCGACGCTGGGAGAACAAAAAATGATGCCTTCATGAGTTGCAACACTGGGAGACAGTAAAAGGGAGAATTTAAATTTTTAGCATGTGTTTTTAATTTATGACTGACTTTGTTTCTATTTTCTACTTTTTGAATTCTATTTTTTTCCAGAATCTGACTATTTTTCTTCTTTGTAGGTTGGAAATCAAAAACAAAGGAAGGAGGAGTATGGTGATGATATTTTGTCCAATCAAAGTGTTTCTAAACACTTAAGTGTTTGTTTAACACTTCCTTAAGAATTTGTCATCCTCTTTCATTCTTAGAACACTAGTTTTCATTTGGGCTTAAAAAGAACCTTTCAATTTCTTCTTTCAAAGGTTAAAACAAACAATAGGATCAACAACTTACTAGATTTTGTTTATGGGATTAATGAATTGAACAAATGTCTTTCACTTGTGATTTGGTGCTTTAAAATGAACTCACATATTGCTTTGAGGATTTAAAAAGAACAATTGTAGCTTTGTTTTTGTGAGGGCTTACTTAGACTAAAGCCATTGAAAAAGGATGTATGCGCTTCTCTTGTGATTTATAGTGATCTTGAGAATCAAAAGACCTTTTTCATGACTTTGGGTTAAGATAAAGCAATCACCTCCACACTTCGATTTGGGCTTAAAATTGAACAAAATCTTGTGTGAGTGTGAGTGGGGGCTTTGTTGCATATATTCTCTTTCCTTGTTGCCAACAAGGATTGATCAAGTTATGAATATTGTTCTTCATTCAATTTTGTTTATCCTAGAGGGCCTGCCTTGGGGAAAAAGTACTCACCCAAGGGAACGACTCAACCGGTAATACTCTAAAGCCAAGAGTATTTCCAACAGATATAAATATGGATATTGAAGAAATCCAATATCACGCGGGTTGACTCTGCAACAAGATGGATCTCAAAGGGGACTCTGCCATGTTGGGTGAACTCCTACGAACGGAAAGTCCTTATTAAAACCCATGTGCTAGAATTGGCCAAAAATCCTTTAATCTATTTGTTGGTGCAAGAACACCATTTTAAAGCCACCCCACACTTTTACGGTCTTCTAGTAGAAATGGAAAGCATGCCATGGGAGTTTCATGGGTGTTGATGCTTGGCTGCCCTGATTGACGTTAATGAGCCATGGAGGGGAGCCAGTGGGGTCAAGCATCTAACCATTCGCTAGAGATAAGCGTAGCTGGACTTGTCCAAGTGGGAATCCAACAAATATTGTCTTACACATCCATAGGATTGTACTTATTCTTGGGTTACAAAATGCATTGCTTGATCGAAAACATCATGGAAACAAACACTTAACACTATCATTCAAATTTCAAACCCTTTTGGATGACAAATGCCATTGACTCGATCCATATGTTATTGCTTTCCCTTGGGATTCACATCCTTAAAGGTTTCTAAACATTGGATTATGTCTCAATTTGTCTCCTTAAGTAAACAATAGGAAACCCTTGCCTTAAGTTCATTAAATTTCCACATAACATATCTTGTGGAGTTTGAAGAAATTAAGACATTGGACATCTTAGTTTGAAAACTTAATCAAAGAAAGTCTTTTTGGTAAAATAAAGCCATTAAGCAAAGCTAAACAAATTAATTTTCATGTGTGATTGGAGACTCACAAAATCCCAAAAGCAAAAAATCATTGAAAATTCAAAAAAATAAAAAATGAATGTTCAAATCATTTCTTGTTTACAAAGGTCTTTAGGAAGCATTTGCATGCTCTTCAATACCTAGGTCTAGGAAAACAAAGTGTCTTTTTTAGGTTCACCTAAGGATCAAAATAAATCAAACCTCTTTCATCCATCCTTCAAAACATCAAATCCATATCACAAATCATCTTTTGGAAAATCTTGAAATCATCCTTGATACTAGGCTTTGTGGAAAAATAAAAAATCATCCAAATCATTGAGACTATATCCTTGAAAAAATCATCAAAATCACCTTTGGCTAGGAATGTGTAGATACATCCTTTTGCATATCCTTAGTCAAAGTTATCCAAATCATCTTGCCTAGCTTAGTATATGTAGATGAATCCTTCTCCATATGCTTAGCAAAGCTATTATCTTGTTTGAATAGGTGTGGGTAGATGCATCCTTCTCCTCACACATATCCAAATCATCATCCTTTGAAAAAATCTATCCATTAGATCATTATCAAACATCTTAGGGTCCTTTTGTTCAAAACCAAAGCAAAATCAAAATCAAAATCAAAATCAAAATCAAGGACAAAATTCAAAATCCAAAATCCAATCAAATCCAAGTCCTAAAGCCTAGTGTCTCATCCAAGATTTACCAAAAGATAAAACATCCATATCATCCATATCATTCGTCATCATTATATCATCACCTTTGATCCCCAAGCCATCCTAAAAAAATTATACTTTGGGACATAAAATAGGGATCAATCCAAAGAATCAAGAGATTTATCTCCCGTATTCTCAAAAATTGATCCTTGTTTTATGGTTCAAACAAGATCTCAATACAAGAAGAGTATGGAAGCAAACAAAGAAAAACCTGCTTCAAGCGATCTTAGCCAAACAAACACCAAAATGAATCCCGCCGAATCAAGTAATCCTTTGACCCTCTCATCATCGCTAAATCTGCAAGAGGAAAACCAAGAAGAGGACCTTACTTTTGGAATGTCTTGCGAGGAAATGACTGAAATGCTCCAAAATCCGGAGAACCATAAAATCATTAACATCATGATGAGACTTAACCCTTCGTTATACATGCTTGAGCTAGCAAAACAAGGGGCCAAGTTACCTTTGGATTATGATGTGAGTACTATAGTGGAGACATCTTTTCCACCAATCTCATCCACCATTCCCATCTCATCTACACCCCCATCTCAAAACGTCACACAAAACATTCCACAAATCACAACATCGTTTGCTCCAACCCAACCTAATGTCAACAAGGGAAACACATTCCTCAATGCTCTTCAATCACACCCCCTTGTGAATAACCAAAATTTGGATGCAAACACCATATTGGAGCAAAACATACCCCAAAACCCATTACACAAAAACACTCCTCTCACCTTCCATCACGATCCATCATCCTCATTTTTTCACGCAACATCTCAAACACCCCTTCTCACAAATTTGCAAGAGGATGGAGATATGTTCGGACTAGGGGGCATATTCAACACCACAACATTTTCACAAGGACCCACACCCCTTGCATTTCCACCACTTCCACCATTGCCATCATCATCCACACCACTCCTTGGCTTAGGGCTTCCTCCCCTACCAAGTATCAATCAAACTGATATCCCAACCATCAATCAAAACATTACACCAAATGCTCAAAATTTTTCATTGATATCACAACAACAAATGACAAACACACAAGCAATGACAACATCATAAAACACCCCAATAACATCACAAAACATGGTCTCTCAAGGACCAATCACATCAACGGTGCCACTCATCACTCAAACCACCACACCAACAACACCATCCACCAATCAAACAATCAACACGACACTATCACTCACCACGAACACCATTCCAAACCCACCACCACCCACCACCACCAACTTCCACCACATCAAGTCAATATAACACAACATTACAAGCCACTCTTTTCAAAGAGGATACCAACAAGCACGAAAACAAAAGCCATATACCTAGGCACAACAAGGCGCCGCCACACAAGCCACCCTACAGCCCAAGCCACATCTAAACACACAACCCTGTAGAATTGGCTATGAAGGTATCCACCCAAGATCTAGAGGCCTAATAGAAAGCACAAGCAAAAGAGAGATAGAAACAAGATGACAAGAATAAACTGTATTATGTCAATAGAATAGAATGTAATGAGCAAATAGTACATAGGAGACCCCTTGGTTATATAGCCAAGGTGAGAACATAGAAGGGCATAAGATTATGACAAGTGTCATAATCTTATGACATGAGACAACTATGAAAAGTTATCACTCCACCTAAAGTGGAAAGTGATAATGTGATAATCACCACAAAAGGTGGATCACCCACAAAAGGTGGAGAGATATCACATGATGTGTCCACAAAAGGTGGAAGTGATGAGGTAATGACATGTCAAGTCCACCAAAAGTGGAAAATCTCCAACAACCTCCTATGTGGTCCCTAAGTAAACTTAACTAAGGTGTAATCATGACCTAGGACAAGGTACAAGACATTTAATTACACCAACACCCCCCCTTAAGTGCAACTTAGGGAGAATGTACACAAAAGAAAACAATGCAAAATGGGTCGGCTACTAGGCCATGTTAGGTACCCATGTATACAACAATGCAATCTCTCACAAAGCGGAGAAAGATAGAAAAACCCAGTGGGAAAAAACTACCCCCAAAAGAGAGATGAAATACAAAAGCTTATGAATATGGCATGAAAAGGATAAAACCCCATGTGAGGAAAAAGTTCCCCCCATACAAGAGAAGAAGAGAGACAAGGTAGCCCCCCCTCAATGTACAATGATCACCCATGGAAGATGCTCGAGAAGAAATGAAGAAGCTGCTCCAAAACTATTGAACAACATTCCTCCCCTTAGGAAGAAACAATACCAAAGGTGTATGAAGGAAGTCTCCCCAATCCACAAGTGAAGAAGGAAGAACCCTCAAAATGCAAGAAGTCTCTGAAAGCTGCTCAAAGTTCCCTATGTTGATGCTGAAAGATTCCTTTCCCAAACTAGGTGAAGCTGCAATAGTGTAGTCACTTCCTGGAACCTGTCAGAAACCCTTTGCAACAACACTCTCATCTGCTGAAAAAGACAACTCAAGATCTAGCAAGGATGCAGGTAGAACATACTCCAAAGATACTGCACCTCTCAAGAGGAGAAAGTGGCCTCCCTCCAACTCACGCATATGGTCCACAATCATAATTTGAACTCGAAGATCATCTATGTAGAGGATGTCGAGTGTTCTCAAAAATCCGAAAGAAGTTGGAATCACCTCATCAAAGAAGATGGTGACTTCAACTGGCTCCCAAATCTGCAAATGTAGGATTCCATAAACAAACCGCAAATGTCTCACAAGGGTCATCCCATGAAGTTGCTGCTGGAAGACAAGGTATACACTATTGTGCTGAATCACAAGGCACTGAAACTGTTGAAACACAAGTATCATCGGGTACATCAGTCAATATAGGATATGGAGTATCAACAATAGGTTCAAGAACCTCAAGACTAGTGAGCACTCCAAGATTCAAGTAACCATACTCAATCTCCTCAAGTGTGTCCACACTAGGGTGAACTAAATCATCAATAGGAGAAAAATATGAGAAGGTGTAGAACCGAGAATGATTATCAACCTCCCCAACTGCAATAAGAGCCCTGCTATGCAAATCCCGAACAATGACAGAATCTGGTGTGAACTCTACACTCTTTCCTATACCACTATGTGTAATCTGATAGATGGAAAGGATGTTCCTTGATAAAGTAGGTACACATAGAACATCATTAAATGCTCCACCTTCAATGTCAATAGACCCCTTCCCACAAACTGCCAAAGAAGTGTTGTTGGCCATCAAAATGGGTGGTGATGAACAAGAATCAAATGAAGAGTGCATATCCTTGGACAAAGTCATATGATTTGAATCTCCTGAATCAAGAATCCACCTATCTGAATTGGAATCTGCAAAAGCAAGAAATGCTAACCCCTTATGTTTCTCATGTTGAGATGAAGAAGAAGGAGATGAGCTTGATGTTGTTGCCATGAGAGTTGTTCCTTTTCCCTTAGAAGAAGAGGAAGGAGATGAGTCCTCCTGATATGCAGTTGGCAAGTTGATGTTGTTCTTCTTAAGGATATGTTTCAACTCATCAATTTGCTTAACATGACAACGATGCTCCTCATGGCCAAAATTTTTGCAATATGCACATGTTGGTTGCTCCCTCTTGCTTGAATTGTTGTACTTCTTTGAAGAAGATGAAGTTGAGCTTTGTTGTGGAGGAGTAGATTGTTGGTGATTTGGTGAAGATTGCTTCTGCTTCTTATTGGAACCCTTTCCTTGAGTCCCTTGATTCCCTTGATTAGCCACCAAAGCCTTGGACTTTGAAGACTTGAGAATCCCCATGCTTATCAACTTTGCTTGCTCTAACATCAACATTTCTGTAAAAGCATCAAATGATGGCATAGTGAAAGAACTACCAACTGTCAAGCGATGGGTTTGGAAGCTAAAAACAAATGTTGCATATTCTGATGGAAGCTTTCCCAACAAATTATAGACCAACTATGCATCCTTTTTATCAATGCCGCAATCCTTAAGCTGTGCTCTTAGCTCATTTGCTTTAGTGACATAGTCTTGGATTGTATCAAAATTCTTGGGATCTAACATTGTGAGATCTTTGTCAAGTTGATAACCTCTAATCTCATCAACTTGGCCATACAATTGACCAAACTTTTCCCAAGCTTCTTTAATTGTTTTACACTTATCAATTTGAAAGATTAGATCATTTGATACATATTTCCTTAATGTTCCAAAAGCCATAGTATTTTTAGTGAGCCAATCCAAATGAGCAACAGGATTAGCTTGAGGATCAGATGGTGCAACAATAGTTCCATCAATATAATGAGTTAATCTTTTTTCCATTAACTTACTCCAAGCATCAATTTTCCAAGAAGCATAGTTATGTGGAGTTAACAAGGGAAACTTAGAAGAACCCATAGCAGAAAAATGAAAGAGAACAAGATAGAGAGAGATTCACAATCACTCAAGACACCCCCCCAAATTCACTCAATCAAAGAACCCCCCCCCCAAAAAAAATGATTTGGCACTTTATAATTAGTGTGTGTACAATTGCCACTTGCAAGCCAAGCAAAGTGGGATTCTGATTTTCAATGTTTTACAATAGCCTTAAGTAGGCTATAGCAGACTCAAATGACCGATACAAAAGATCAAATTAAGATCTTATCTTTACAAATGCCAAAATAGGCCAAAAATGACCAAGTGCTGAAAGTACAATT
Organism: Sequoia sempervirens; assembly: GCA_007258455.2. Classification (NCBI taxonomy): domain Eukaryota; kingdom Viridiplantae; phylum Streptophyta; class Pinopsida; order Cupressales; family Cupressaceae; genus Sequoia; species Sequoia sempervirens. The sequence continues at coordinate 103,464 of VDFB02268535.1, forward strand.
TTTGATCACAATCACTACAAACTGATAGTACCAATGTGAAATTCAGAAAAAATCATGCACTTTCAAAAAAAATGACACCTAAAAAGGAGTTCGTATGAGTCTGAACGGAGCCCTGGAAGTT